>ML368422.1:65599-108861 GCA_005239525.1 Nicotiana knightiana | reverse complement strand
TGGGGGGGGGGGGTCTTAAATTTTAGCTCAAGTTGGATGGGATTTGGGAAACCGTGAACTCTAACCCAGCAAAATTACCCGAGTATGCAAAGCGGGTGAATTGTTAAGCTCCTCAATAAAAAAATCTCTCAGTTTGAATGCCCTGTTTAAAATCTCAAGAATCTAGGGCGTGACGATCATTCTGATTCATCAGAAGTACAGGAGAATGGTTGCTTCTTCCTGCTGGCTTTCTTTCTATAAGCAGAAACATTGCTACTAACTAGACACGTCCTTGCTTCAGCAGCAATTCCCTCACATCTTTTAAGGTCTCCATCCATAGTGAAGCGAGAAAAGGAAGGTGGATAATAGTGAACCCTCACAAAGCGCCAATAAATCTCACAATCAACTAAGGTCAACAAAGGATACAATAAGTAGCTGCATGAGATAGCATAAATACCCACTTATTTAACGAGGAATTTCTCCTCGTTGCCCTCCTGTGCTACATTAGATAATCAGTTATTACAGAGTCTTCTGATTTAAACTCTTGCTGAAGCTTTAATATGCTTTTCATTCTAAGATATAGAAGGTTGATGGTGTTTCAAACCCCCTAATGGGCTTGCACTTGCAGGACACAATATGTCAAGAGGGACACAAGTACAAATTAAAATGATAAGCTCGAAATTGTATTATTTTCCAACTGCGACTTATATTGAAGAAAGCTTGTTATTCTTCCTTTCTTTGTACACACATGTACACACACATCTCTCTCTCTCTCTCATATATATATATATATAGAGAGAGAGAGAGAGTGCATTGAACAAAGCTTCTAACACATACTAATGATATTCCCCATTCACTCCAGAAAGTTATTGCACGTGGAGCAAGGCAATCAGAATTCATACTGTGGAAAATTAATAAGCAGTCTCTTTCGGAACATGTTCTAGATGAAATGTACCATGCTGCCCTTAATTTGAGATTGAGAATAACACACGAGCAAGAACAGGAAAAAGAGGTTTGTTTACAGAGCTCACCTATCAATGTTCTTCTTCTGTCTACTGCACGTTATTTTGTTATTTTTCATTTATCTTCTATTTTAATGAACTCTGCAAGTGTAGGTTGGCAGATAATGTCTTTATTAATGAACCAAATAATTTGTTATTTTATGATCGTCAAACAGTATGCATTTTTTACCGAGAACATGACCCTAGATAGGAAGGTGTGGAGGTCGAGGATTAGGGTAGAAGGTGAGATAGCCAAGTGTTTGCCTTATTCATACCAGTAGTTTTAGTGCATTGCCTTGTATTGTCTTATTCGTATATTTCTGTTATTACTTATTGTTTCTTTTGCTTCAGTTTTCTGATTGGTTTGTTGGTGTTGCTGCTAGTTACACCTTCCTTTTTATCCTTCCTGAGTCTTTTTACCCTTTTTATCTTTTTTCTTTCCTGAGTCGAGGGTCTATTGGAAACGACTTCTCTACCTTCTCAAGGAAGGAGTAAGGTCTACGTACACACTACCTTTATCAATGAGATTACACTGGGTTTTTTGTTGTTGTTGTTGTTGTTGTTGAACAGTATGCATTTGGGACCATCCTTCATTTTAGGTTCTGTATCTTCTAATGAAAGATGATTGACTGACAACGAAGTTCTTTTGATTGTCTAAGACAGACGTATCAATTGGCTAAGAATTAGTCTGTCTAGAGACTGACACGAACCATTTACGTTGAATGCAACTTGAACGTGAATTAGTTATCTATTCTTCGACTTTAAACATAGTTGTGGTTCTTCCACTTTTTTTCGGTTGCTGGGCAGATTAAGTTTTCAAACACAATATCAAGAATGATATACTGGAAACGAACTTGTCATTTCCTGTTTCCGTCAATCATGATGGAAGATTAACAAAGAAAGGAATAAGAAAGGAAATAATAAGCGACCCATTTGATTTGTGTTTGAAATCTGATAGATGGGGCAAATTATTGCAGACATGGGAAATCATTAGTCTAAAGTAATAATTCAAATATAGTGGGGTAGTGTGAGAGTGAAATGATAGCATTCGGTCATGTAAACATGCAAGTCAAGAAAGAATACAAGTATCTAGAGAAGTTTTAAGCTACATATATTATTTGGAGAGGCTGTAGAAAGTTGACGTAACGGGGAGAGGATTAGACCATTTTAGTTTTTGCTTTCCCTCAAGCGGAAGGAGTGATCTATCGCGCCGCATAACTGTGGAAGGTTGGGCCTTAAATACAAATAATCTGTTGCTTTGATTTCACAGAATGTGAGAATGTCATACGGTTTCGACTTCAGAGTTACAATTGGGTGTTCCTACCCCTGAGGGGAAGAGTTGAGTGAATTAGGTTTAGGCGAACCTCAGCTTCACATTGCCTTGGTCTCTTGTTGAGGTCAAGTTGCAAAGCTTTTTCTTTTTTGTTTGTTCCTATGTCTTGCCATTAACTTCATTGTCACAACCACCACTTCGCTTGCGACATATATGGTTTGGACCATAGTTAGGAAAGATTCTTGAAGGAATTGTGCAAGTTCTTTTCCCCTTTATTTTACTTGTCTGAAGTAGAAATCCACGAAAAAATTAATGCTAAAAGGAATGTCGGCTAAAATCTCCGTTCTTGCATGAACTGGAAATCTCCATAAGCTCTCTTGCGTTTACCTTCCCCTTCACTGACTATTGTTGGATTCACATGCTCTAATATCTTAACTGTTCGATGTCATATGTGCCAGATTCTTCAGATGCCCAGAGAGAAGCTGGTAAAGGAGCTGCACAGTGAACTGCACAACAGATACAATCGCCTAAGAAAAGTCCGGATTACTTTGGAATCTTCCCTAATGAATCTTGACGATGCTCTCATGCTCTTCCATGACTTTTAAATTGAGTAATTACATCTTATTTCCCATCTTTCTTCCCTGAACTCCCCCTTTTTTTCTTTTTTATTAGATTATATTTTGTGCCCTTAGACAATCAAACACAAAAAAATTATATATGGTGCCCTTAGGATCTTGCGGTTCTCATAGCATTTTGTATACAGTTGAGGATTGGATTTGACGACACCAATACATCATGAAGTATATTAATGCTGTCAATTTCTGTTTGGCTTCAACTCTTTTTTTAATAAAAAATCAAAATTCATAAGCAGGAGACAATGTCAGACTAACTACCAGCAATAAAAAGAACAACATGTTCATTAACCGCATTTTACTTGCAGGTTTTCAAATACCTTATGTGATTGAATAGCAATGCTGCAAGACTATCAGGTTATGACACAGGCGCATGCACAATCAGTTTCCTTGCTCATTCTTATAATAAGACAATTTAAGTTTGCATACACCTCAATGTTTCTTCATACTTGTTAGTTGTCACAGGTTATGTACATAAAAGATTTGCTGCCTATCTGATAAAAGTTACACTGATCTTGTGAATGTCAGGAACAATAACAGACCTTTTACTACCATAATGACAGTAATCATTCAATAAATCATATTTTGTAGGAAAACAAGTAATTAAGTATAAGGTTAAGTTGTAAGAAGAATAATATGATGAATGCAATGAAAGAGTGTTGAAGTAGCTGGATGGGTATGTAAATTACTGTGCCAATGCGCATTGCCAATTCATAAAACTGTTCTTCCTCTTCTTCTGTTTGCAGGTTTTAGATTTTACTTAGTTTTCAACTTGACGAGAAACTTGTTCAGAGTAAGAATCTCACCAAATGGAGGATCAAGTTCGACGTCTTAAGTTAATAATGCAACAACCAAATCTATCTAAACAAAGAAAAGGCATTTAAGTATGCGCTGCTTGTCCTTGCGGTCTCCTCGCTGCCCTTTTGACATTTATTTACCTTATACTATGTTTACTTGTTGTTTTCAACTTGTTCTCCTTGTCTGCCCGAGAATGCTGGGCTATGAATTCATTCTTCTTGGTTGGTTATCTCTGACACTCCACAAAAACATATATTTCATGGAACAAACTCAAAAATGTCTAAGAAAATATTGGGAAATCTACTCTAAAGGCCCCTTCAGGCAATTTTAATTACCCGTTACTGCCCATTCTGATTTGTCTTACAATGTGTGCCTATGCAATTTAAAGTATTTACCCTACTACCTATTTTCAAAATCCTTTCCTTTCTAATCCCAGATCACGTGAAACCCCATTAATTGCCCCAACATATCTTCTTTTTTATTGTCTTCTCAAATATAAATAAATGTTTTTCTTCTATCTTTCTTATTTCATAATAGGATTATTTCATAATAGGATGTACGTGTCCACTGAATATTTTTTTATTAATTTAATCCTATTTCAAAATGGTATGTATTATATTATCATAATATATCTAGATTTTAGTATAATCGATGACGCACAAAATGAGTTAATTAGATTATATGACAATTGATATTATTTCATAATAATTAAATTAATCTTTTTTAAAACTATTTGCGTATAATTGTATACCCTGTTAGTATATCTATATACTATACTGGTATCATATGTTAGTTGAAACCTTTTTTGATTGTATTAGCTACATTTAATTGGCACACCGTTTGATTTTGGTATCATATGGTAGTTGGAATATTTTTTGGTTGTTTTGCTTATATTTTTAAGTGAATTCTATCTTGAAATAATTTATATGATCATATTTTATTGTGTTGGATTTTCTTGTACCTATGGACATAGATTTTGTGTATTATATAATAATTTTTACAGTTATATGCGGTTGTTGCCTTGTTGGAACAACCTCGTACAAACTATATACCCTATTAGTATAGCTGTATACTATATTGGTATCATATGTTAGTTGAATCATTTTTTTGTTATATAAGCTGCATTTAATTGGTACACTATTTGATTTTCTTTTAGTAATAGTAATATAGTACAAAATATCTTGAAATACTTTATTATATTAATATGCGGTATACTATTTTTTTTATTTTGTCTCTTTATGCATGTGTGTTATGTAATAGTAGTATAGTCATATAGTTGCCGGAAATTAACCAGTAAAATTGTATACCATGTTGGTATAGTTATATGTCATATTGGTATCATACGGTAGTTTGAACATTTTTGTTGTTTTAGCTGCATTTTTAAGCGAATTCTATTCTGGAATTATTTATATGAACATGATTTGCAGTGCTGGAATTTTTTTGTGCCAATGGGCATAGATTATGTATATTATGTAATAGTTTTTATAGTAGGCAATTGTTGGAACGACCCCATACAACTATATACCCTGTTAGAATAGAGCAAGTTGCTTTGTGGATATTTAACTTGCAATGCGAGCATGTAATCTTCTCATACTTTTATTGCACCCTTTAATGTTTTGGTATAGTAGTATAGTCGCAGATAGTTGTAGCAATATTCTAGAACAATCATATACTCTGTTGGTATACATGTATACCATATTGATATCATATGGTACTAGAAGTCTTTTTTGCTACTTATACTTTTATTGTATTTTTCAATACTTTATTATCATTTCTATTTCAACTAGTATATAGGGAGATTTGGTGGTTATAGATTGTGTTTTCTTGCTCCATAACTGGTTGTGTTACTGGTAATACTCGAGTGTGTACTCATATTTGGAGGGAAAGAGATCAAGGTTTGCATGGCAATCACATGTTGATTCTTAAAATCTGATTATATATTTTATGGTGCTCAACAGAAGTCAGTGTGATATTCAGTGAATTAGATCAAGTGAACTGATACTATTTCAGTTTAATAATTGAATTAAAAAATGAGAAAAAAACGAAAGGTATATTATACTAGTTATATTTTATTTTTAAAAAGATGAACAAATATTTATTATATCAATTATTTTTTCTTATTGTATAAGAATAAGAATAATAAAAAATAGTGAAAACAAGAAATGAAATTAGATTATGAAGAGAAAAAGTATATAAAAAAAAAAAGAAGTTAAATGAAATTAGAAAAGGAACAAGAAATAAAGAAAATAAAAGAAAAAAGGAGTTTAATGGAATTAGAAAAGGAACAAGAAATAAAGAATAAATAAAAATAAAAATATAAAGGAGTTAAAATTGAGTGTGAAATATGTTAAGAGTAAGAATAACAATAATACGATTTGGGCAAAAATAAATAAATAGAAAAAGGAAAAAAAGGAAAAAAAGAAAGAAAAAAAAAAAAGAAAAGGAGAGAAAAAAAGAAAAGAAGCATAGAAATAAAAAAGAATTGAAAAAAAAAGAGAAAATTTCCCACAAAATCTACTATGGATAGAAAATGTAATTAGTTTGATGGGTAAAAAAAATAATGGACAAGTGAAAGTAAATAGTTTTGCTTTTGTGGATAAGTCTTGTCATTCACCCGAAAATATTTCCTCGATACCTAATGGATCCCTATGTTGTCAGACTGTCCATGTTAAACCATATGTTTCGAGCAAGTTCCACAAAATGACATTGAAATGTCGAAGCAAGGCTTGTTACTCCTTTTACCTACCATTTCAGTCTCAACGTCTAAATAATGGTACTAAATACTCTTGCTATGCTAAAGTTTTTACCAAGAGGGAACTAACAAGTAATTGAAATTGAACTTAAAAAAAGAAGTGCAAATTTTAGTTAAATAACTTTTTCTCTCTTCCTCAATAGAAGAGATGAGGCAGATACCTTAACCAAAAAAAAAAAAGAGAGAGATGAGGCAGACACCAACACCACAGTTACATTGCCGTTGCATGCACCTTTTATAAATATGGTTATAGGTGAAATTTGCAGCCTAGACAAGAAAGCCTCGTAAGATGCCTTCACATCTCCGCCACATAAGCAATTGCATTCAATCATTCAGTGTATCGGCCGTTGCTGAACAACTTTTAAACAAAAACAATGTGCAAAAGGCTATTCGGCTGTTCCCTATGGCCTAGACTTTTATCCCTACTGTATCATTGTTATAAAGTCCCAGACAAAACAGGAGCTGAGTGCAAAACAATCTATACTTTAATCAGGCACAAAATGTTTTAAAATTTTCATAGGCGCCAAAGGGTGACAAAAACTGAATAACAAGCAAAAGCAGATAACACCAGTATTACCAGAAAAAAATGTACTTGGGCAAAAATGTCACTAATTCCAGAATCTTCATGGAACATAAATCGGGAACTTTTAGTCTCAAGTCTTCGTTCTTGAAAACAAAAATACATTGCAAACATAAAAGCTAGTGAATTAACTAACTGGGTTCTTTGATATCAACCAAGGATACAGGTTTCATTTCTTCTTCTCACCACCTCCAGTGGCCCTGTAAAAGTCCAAAAGAAAAAGAAATGAAATATGAGGCAACCGGCAAGGGTTTGTAACAATCTTCAGTAAAAGAATAATACTAGTAAATACTAACTTCCTTTCTCTACTGAATGGTAAGAGAAAACAAGACATTACCTCATCTTACGGAGAACACTAGACATCTCTTCTCTCTTCTTCTTTGCCCTCTTGTGAGTGCCCAACTTCCTCTTGGCTACCTTCAAGGCACGCTTGTCCTTCCCAACTTTAAGAAGCTCAGTAATCCTTTTCTCGTATGGAGCAAATCCAGCGACTTCTCTGATAAGGCTCCTCACAAAGTGGACTCTTTTGCTTGTTTTCTAAAAAAAATAAAATGGAAAGATTATGATGTGCTCAAAATATGCAAGTGAAACATGTTCAATTACGAGACAAAAGCATAGCACGCATTGATCCAGATACCAGCTAGAAATTATTTGATCATATTTGTTTGTAAGAGACGGTACAGAGAGGGTACACTTCAACAAGACAGCATACAGTCTATTAGGAGTATATGAGCAACTATTCACCCCTTTATTCTCAAAGGGATATATCTTTGTCCTGACACTACACCCGACCCATTCTAGGTATACTTGCATATTCTATAATGTCCAAAGTGTACTCTTCCTATACCAACAAAATTTCAACTCCCAACTCCATAAATTGCAAATTGCTCCAAAATCTAAAGTTTCAACATTTTCTTCTAAGACTACCAAATCAAACAAAACTTCAGCTCCCAAATTCAATAATCTGTAACTTGGTATCCAAAATCAAAAGTTACTATTTTTTCTTCTAAGAATACGAAAATCATGTGTATCTGCCAGTCTAAATTCTCAAAAGTTAACCAAGTATTTACAATTTTAAACCATGTGCGCCAGAGTTGTGTGCGCAATGCAGCCCGCCCAATGCCATACAAAACTACACAAAAAGTTATCTCTCGCACCCCAACGTATAATAGCTACAGAAACACCTATCAAAGGCATCTTGTCAACAATCTACTGTTCAACAATTTCCACAAATGTTCAGAGTTCAGGCCAACTAATTTCCTGACCGTTGCGTAGATATATGCTCCGCGGACAAGGTAGAAGTTCAAAAAATATGCAGATAGATTCAAATCCAAACAATACAAGCCTGAGCTATCACCATTAGAAAACAACAGAGACATGCAAAACAAAGAATTCAAGAACTCACCCCTTTTCTGTCGGAAGGACGTGGAGCTAATTCCTTCTTGGTCACAACATGGCCTTTGTTTAGCCCAACAGATAGCCCTGTATTCGGCTGCTTCGGAGCCATCACCTGTTTAAACCAACTTTCAACCCAATCACAAAATTGCATTGCCAACATTATCTAAGTAAATGATGCTCACTTAAAAGATATCATAGTATTTTCTCTGTCCTAAAAATAAAAGCATCTAGAAATCACAACTTCTGGAACAAAAAATATTAAAAAGCACAGAATACATTAAAAAAAAATACTACGAATCACAATTCTCATATTAAAAGAATAATTAGAAAATGTTATAGGGGAGATTTTAATGAAAAAATAGTTTTGACTCTTCGAATTAGCAATAGTTTCATATAAAATGGCAAATTTTTTACCCCTATTCTGGATAGTATCATCATAAACAAACATTTTCCATCACAGCATAAAATACCGAGGATTTATAAAACATTTAAAAAAAAAAAAAAAGGAAATTACAATGTCTATAGCGCGATACCAAATTAGTATACAAAATGAAAGAGGATCTGAAACAGCAACTGAAAGAAGGTGTGTGAGTAAAGCATACCTCTTCAATTCGTTCGATATGGAAGAAACGGTGAGGAATTAGGGTTGTGAAAAGAGGAGCTAGGGTTTTGGGACAGTGCTGCTTTTTATAGTGGTGATGACAGTAATAATGCGAGCATTTTGAGGGTAAAGTGGTACATTAGTGTTTGAAGTTTGGGCCATTTGAGCTGCTGCACAAGTGGAAAAGTTTGAGGAGAAAGCCACTTTTATGGATGTATTTGAAATATAGACAGTATTTGTAATGTATTTATTTTTTTATTTTATAAAATATAAAGAAGGGAAAAGGGTCTGATTTACCTTCTACTTTGATAAATAGTATACTTTTAACCTCTGTTATACTATTGGTCCATTAAAAACCTTACCGTTAACAAAGTGAAAACAATTGTCCTTATTTTTAACGGAAGTCCACTATGGCGAGGGCTAATAATTAAAATGCAATGTGGCCTGACATTTTTGGCAAAGTGGACGCCGTGTGACATGCCACCTCACCAAATTTTACTTTTTCCTTTTTCACTCTTTTGCTCTTTCTTATTCACAGTATTTTCCTTTCATTAAAGATAATATTTTACTTTTTCACTCTTTTGCTCTTTCTTATTCACAGTATTTTCCTTTCATTAACTAAAATTTTAACCCATTAATACCTAATTAACGTAAAAGTCATCAATAACATTATCTTAATCCTAGTACCCACCCACCTTCATCCCTCTATTTAACCAGAAATAAATCATATTTTCTTCCTTCGTTTTCTATATAACCAAGAAACCAGCGGAGAAGGCAACCAAAGAGAAAATCTTTAGTTTAAACTTTGATGTCAAAAGTAACATTGAGTTTGGTGGTTGAAAGTTGAAACTGAATTTTGGGGCTCACGCTTAATGGCAACTGCTGCAAAATTAAGTTTTGGTAAAAAATTGAACTAATAATACATTTTGCTAGATCTTCAGTTGGGTGTTCATAAACGTTGTTTGAGACTTTAGATCTAGTGGCCCTTTTTTTATTTGGAAGCCTTCTCTCTGAAGACGAAAAGAAAAACTCTGCTCAAAAGTTGAAATCTGGCCGGAAAAAATGGTGGCCGATGAACCTAAGCTTTCCGATCAACCAAAAGGTTTCCTAAACTTTCAACCTAAATCTGGCCGGAAAAAATGGTGGCTGGCGAACCTAAGCTTTCCGATCAACCAAAGGGTTTCCTCAATTTTTAACCTAAATCTGGCCGAAAAAAATGGTGGTTGTCGAACCTAAGCTTTCCGGTCAACCAAAAGGTTTCCTCAACTTTTAACCTACTCCATTTTCCTTTCTTTTCCTCAAATTCACCGACAAATCTCTCCCCCTCTCTCTATAGGAAAGAAACCAAAAAAAAAAGAAAAAAAAAAGAAGAAGTCCGACAAAGATGGCGTGGAAGGGAAGATAACATCGACCTGAAAATAGAAAAGAAAGAAGAGAAAGGACGAGAAAAAGAAGAAAAGTCTGGAATGAAAAAAGAATATTAAGAAGTGATAACTAATATAATTAATTATATATCATCCAATCAAAAAATGACACATGTAGAGTTTGAAACAAGAATTCTTGCCATAGTGGACTTCTGTTAAAAATAGGGGCAATTATTTTCACGTTGTTAATGGTAAGGTTTTTAATGGACCAATAGTATAACGGAAGTTAAAAGTATACTATTTATTAAAGTAGAAGGATAAATCAGATCCTTTTCCCTAGAAAGAAATATGTGTTTTTTCTACTTCTTTTTTGCATACATAAGAATGAAAGTGAATACACAAACAATGCTTCAATCTCAAACTTAACTTCTCAACGCAACAATAATTTCAATTCAATCCTCCAACATAACTAGCATTAGTTATATTAAAGACTGTAGGAATACTGGGATCGTTTGGTAAAGTGTATAAGAATAATATTAAATAAAATGTAGTAGTAATGCTGATATTAGTTATACTTGTATTAGTTACGATGATATTAATTATGCTGACATATTTCTAATCCATTGTTTGGTTTGATGTATTAAAGCATTGCACTATTTCTAAAAGAATTGTTTATTTATAAAAATACCCTCGTAACAGTCCATCACTTTATCTTTTTAAAAGAAACATATGTTGAAGAATGTTTGTATATGAAAAATGTTTAAAAAAAATATTTGATTTGTTTACCTATATTGTAGTATAGAACTTAATATTTATTTTAAAAAAATATGCTAAGTATTTATTTATTTAATAAGGATATAATTTTATTCCACACTTTCTTGGATTATTTTAAACTTGCATTATATAAATAATATTTTAATCAAGTATTGAAGGACATTTTTATCTTTAACTAAGTTAATGCATGCATTAAAGTCCATTGCATTGTTAATACCATAGTTTCTTATGCATAGGATAATACCAAGTAGGGTGTATAACTAATGCATAGGTTCAAAAAGTGTACCAAACAAAGTATTATTAATATACAAAGTTAATGCATATATTATTTTACCTAATGCATCCTACCAAACGACCCCTTAATTGTTGTAGAGAAGCACAAAACTGAAGGCATTAACTCTTCAACTTAAATCCCATGTAAAGTTTCCAAACATTTTCGTTAAAATTTGAATTCTAAATAAGTATTTTAACTTTGTGGCAGTTCAATCAAGAGCATTTGAAACTTAGTTTTTTGGTGAAAAGAAAAAAATCTTACTAATCACCTACTAAAACTCTATCAATATATTCCTTTCAAAATCCACCTTGAAGCATATGAATGGTCTTAATAACTTTGAATTATCATGTTAAGCTAGCATGTAGAGCATAACATGATAGCACACCTGATTATGTAATCACTAATGACACTTAGGCTTAGAAAATGAGATTGATCTAAATATATTTACGAAAAACAATTAACCAAAGTAAGAAAAGTTATCTGATAACATTGAAGCAACTCTATGATGCCAAATAATGCTAGTGAAGTTATAGAACCTAATGTACGATAATATTCAGGGTCCGGGACTTAGGCTCATACACCAAAAGTTATAGTAATATTCATACAGCTTTTGGAATTACTGTCACCAAACTTATGAAAATAAATTTCAGTTAGAGAATAAATGTATAATTACATAATGTTGTAGCTTGAAAAATATTTAAAAAAACATATAATTTGATATTAAGGATATAAGGAATAAGCATGTATCACAAACAAATGCACCCCTACTAACATATCTCTAAATAGTAATCCACCAGTATTGTCTCTCCGGGTTTAATTCTCAGTTTGATTTTTCAGAAATAGAAAGAAAGTCCCCTTCAGTTTTGGAAAGTAGTAATTTTTTCAATTTATAATAAAATACTGTAATTTTATTCTTATATGCAAATATTCTCTTTCTCTTATATTAGAATTTAGAAGCGAGAGTTGACTAGCTTGTTTCATTCATCAACATGCCTGTCTAGCATTTGTGGACATTCAATGCTTTTTCATGACAACTAAATGCCACTATTTTATGACACTAGATATTTTTGATGAATTTTAAAACCAATATCTTATTGTATTAGTATATGGGAAAATATTATTGTGAATGTGTAATGTTAAAGCGAATTGAATTACGAGTTTGGAGTAGGTCAGTTAATTAATTTACAGAATATTACTAAAAAACGATATTGCTTCTCACAATAACAAATAAAATGGAGTCGGATGCTTAATACACAATTTCTAATATCTAACGTTTCAACTACTTAATATCTGATACAAATTTTAAAATAAGTGAATGGTTCTAAACAAATATTTTAGATTTTTGTATTTTGTTTTGTATAATCTCAAGGAAAATAGAGAAAAAACAAATAAATTATAATATTTAACTAATAAATAATCTATGAAAATGGTAAAAATACAAAATAGAGGATAAAGGCATTATATACCGTTAAAAAAGGTTTTGAATTGTAAATTCTGCTTTGCGAAAAGATTTGAATATGAATATCCTGGATTTTGTTGTGGGATAAGATAATCTCACATCGAATGTCCACTAAGTTACATGATCTATATTTCGAAAACAATGCAAAATCCTAACACTTCATAACATACATCAAAATATACAATAATTCGTTTGCATTTATATCACTTGGTGTAAATTATGATACAGACTTAGCAAGAAGGAATTGTGATATCTATACTTTCAGAGTTCAAGGACGAATGTATCACCTGATAAACGATTTGTATTCCCGAGGAAAAAAATTAAAAAATTTACAGTTGTAATTTTATGACAACAAAAATGATTTAGTAAATAGAATGACATGCTCCAACAAAGTCAATGAATTTACGGTGAGGGAACTTATGGATATGTTGAGAGTTAACCCATACTCTTTTTTTATCCGATCTTTGATAAATATTCCTGAGCTACAGAACTTCCATAAAGATGTCATGTATTCAGTAAACAAAATATCCAAATTGGAGAAAAGAGTAGCAAAAAGAAGATCCTTTAATTACCAATACATGATTATCATATTTATTAATTATGCCGAGTGAAGAAGAAAAAAATTCAACACATGATGAAATTTTAACTTCTAACGAGTAATAAAGAGAAACACAATAGATGTTAATGGCCTCTATTTGAATTAATTTTTTTTGGAGGACACCTCTATTTGAACTATTAACTATTCAAAAGATAGAAAAACCAACAATCCATTTGAATAAGAAAGAAAAACTGACTTTTTACACATGTACGAATATATTAAAATTGTTTTAACTTCAAAAAAGTTATCATAGAGAAATTTGTGAATATAATTTCAGCAAAAAGAAGAAGAATTTGATGAGGGGTAAACTCAAATTAGTATTCATGAAGACGAGAACAATATACAATGTTTTAAAGTTTGAGATATATAATAAGTATTTTAAGTACTTCAACTTTTCTTAAATACTAGTAAAATATATCTACTGAAGAAAGAAGTTAATAAGCATTGATTTAGTTCTAACAAATAGGTTATATTGAGGAGTAAAAAGATACAATACGATTTTCAAAAAAGATGAAGAGATTTTGTCAAGATTTATATTTGAAATTAAAAAACAATTTAGTAACAAAAATCATTTTCTTAAACTACAAAAGCTTTTGTGATCCGTATGGAAACTTCTCCTAGTAGAAAATTTTGAATAATACAATTGCGTAATTAAGATCACGCGGTAAAAATGATAAATAATTGATAAAAAGACATAACTCAAGTAAACACAAAACAAGATAATCACACATTTTATTTGGACACGACCATCCCTTATTTTACAAAGAAAACTCTAAAAGGTAAAATTTAAAAAAATCTGAACAATTGTATTCCTCTATTTTCAATATGTTGGGCCCGAGCGCAGCCCGGGCTACTCCCAACTAGTTATCTAATAGATCAAATAATCAAACAAAAAGCATGGGTTATTTAAGCTCTTATTTTGTAAATGGTTCGGTCGAATTACATCTTTGTATGGCAGTTCAACAATAATAAAATTTAACACTAAATGATAAGTACTAATTTGAGGTTAGAGCAACTTGGTCAGGAGTCTAGGGATAGTTGATTACCAAAGCAGCAAGTTGTTTTCGTCAATTCCTCGGAATTTTTTTCAACTGAAGATGTGTACTAAAATATAATGACGAGGGAGTCAAAGAGATTCCATCTTCTTTAGTTGCTTGGAAAAAACTGTCAAACGGAGAAATAGCTTGTAGGAATGGTTGTATCTGCAATTGTGACTACTCCTATCTCAAATTGTTTCTTATAGATATATAGATTAGATTAAAAATAATCTAAAGGTTATTAGTATTATTAATTATCTTATTTAACATCGAACTTTAGGGAATTGTATGCACTGCGTTAGGATATTGTCTAACTTCATGGTGTATATATTTTATTTCTCTACCCTTTGAGCATTATCACAATCGTTAGTTGGGGTTTGGACTTCATTGAAATCTATTAAAACTCACTTAAGCTTGAATTTTAAAACTTGAGTTGTTATAATTGAAATTTGTTTTGAGTGTGGGTATTATTGGAGTAGATTGGTGTCACGACCCAAAATATCATCGGAGTCGTGATGGCGCCTAATACTGCTTGCTAGGCAAGCCCACAATAAATATGTCAAAATAATTTTAACAATAAGAACAAAATAATTTCAAGTAGTGGAATGGTATAAATAAGTGAAGTTTGAATGTCATTACAACTTAAATCTACCACAAAGCCTGGTGTCACTGAGGGCATGATCTCCATAAAATACTAAATATAAAGTCAGAACAAATTATAATATTGTCTCGAAGATTGAACTATAAGAACATAAGTTAAAAGAGAGGACTTCAAGGCCCACGAACGAAATAGTAGTGCTACCAAGAATCCCTCAAGCAAATTCGGATGCAGCTCACTGGCAGCTGCCGCTATCAGCAACACTTGGAGGTGCACATGAAGTGCAGAGTGTAGTATGCGTATAATGTA
The DNA here is from genome assembly GCA_005239525.1 of Nicotiana knightiana. NCBI lineage: Eukaryota > Viridiplantae > Streptophyta > Magnoliopsida > Solanales > Solanaceae > Nicotiana > Nicotiana knightiana. The sequence goes on along the minus strand of ML368422.1, from coordinate 93,434 downwards.
CCACATATACTCAATAAACAACAAGCCTAACCTTGGACTGAAGCAGTGACGAGCTTGACAAGGTTCGATGTTCACTTTCCACATCCAACAATATCAATAACATTAGAATAATATCATATAAAGAAAAACAACTCAAACAATAACAAGCTCATCTTAACACAACAAGAGAAAAACTAAACATACTTTTCATATATAACAGTCAGGACATCAACTTCCACATAAATCCACTAAAAATCATGTCACACAAGTAAGGACGCTAACAACATGTGAGATAACATGTAAGAAGTATGCAAAGATAGTGATATAAAATACGGATATAATATCATGACTGAAAAGTATGACTACAACTAAGATAAACATCTCAACATAGCAAAAATAGCCCTATCATACCTCAACAAATAAGAAAATAGCCTAAACATGAATTCTAGCATGAATAATAGCCCATGTAGTCATACAAGTGGAGAAAATACGATTTCGAATAAGCATGATAGCAAAACAAGGAATATAATGGCCTAAGAATTATCTGAATCATGAATAATTATGGTGCACGAATATACGCTTGTCACCTCGCATATATGACATCCCCAATACATAACAAATATGTCCAACGGGGAAATTACCTTCAAATCGAGTAGGCAAGATACTTACCTCATATGTCTAGTCTTCAACCTCGAATCGCGTAAAAACCTCGATCTTGACCTCCAATCGCACAAATTCAAGTCAAATATCATCCGAGGAAGTCAACAATGCCATAGGAAGCAATCCTAATCCATAAAGCTTCGATTTTCGAAGATATTCCCAAAAGTCAATAAAAGTCAACCCAAGCCTTGACCCATAACTTGACGAGTCCAAATATATAATTAGTTTTCAAAATCAAGTCCTAATCGATACTCAAATCTCCAAAATACGCTCTCTTAAAGTGTAGACAAAAAACCCAAAAATTCCTTTCAAAATTCATAATTTTAGGTATAGACATCCGTGGGTAATCAAGATATAAAGCCAAATCCAAGTGAAAATTGTGTACCTCCAATGTGGTAGTGAAATTTCTCTTCAACTCCTCCTCATCTAGAAGTCTGGGGCTCAAAATATGAAGTAACAGGAAAACTCTCAAAATTTGCAACTTAAATAGTTTTCCCACTAGTGCACATCGTGATCGCAACACCACAATCGCGATCGTGATTCACAAAAAATCATCCTGCCTCAGACACTGCTTTGCAAACGCGTCACATAGCACGTGAACGCATAGGCCAATTGGCCTCACTACTCCACGAACGCAAGATCCAAGATGTGAATTCGACCTCATGCTGACCAACCTCCCCCAGTACATCGGGAACACTTTGCCTAACGAGCGAACGCAATGGCCAGCTACCACATCTCTCTCCGCACGCAGTCCCTCCATCGCGAATGCGTTGCATAAACCACCAGTGGCCTAAGAATCCTCCACGAACACGCTCGTCCTACCGTGACCACGTAGCTTAACAGATGCACCATAAATAAAAAAAGATCCAAAATTACCCAGTACTCACCCGAGCCCTGCGGGACACCATACCAACAAGTTCAAATACGTTATCCAAACTTATCCAAATGCTCAAGACACCATATATTACATCAAAATCAAGAATTGGCAGTCAAGATCATTCTCTTAACTTCATAAACTCCCACCTTGCAACCAATCGTCCGATTCAAGCCTAACAAATCCGGATTCCAACCAAACTTTGCACACAGGTTTCAATTGACAAAGGGAACCTATCTCAACTTCGGAACAACAATCTGATCTCGATACCGTCAAAGTTAACTCCCCGTTAAACTTGTGAACTCTCAAATTCTTTAAATTGCCAACTTTCGATAAAATAGAGCCAAAACCTTCTATGAACATCCAAAATCAAATCTGAACATATGCCCAAGTCTAAAATCACCGTACGAACCTACTGAAACCGTCGAATTTCAATACCGATATCGTTTACTCAAAAGTCAAATCTTGGTCAACTTTTCCAACTTAAAGCTTCCAAATTGAGAATTATCCAAATCAACTCCAAACCTCTCGAAAATCGAAACCAAACATATGTGCGGGTCATAATGCATAATATGAAGTTACTCAAGGTCTTAAACCGTCGTACGAAGTGCTAAAACTCAAAATGACCGGTTAAGTAGTTACCATTGGGTACATCTCAATGAGTTTGAATCTCAATTTGGGACAATTTTCTTGAGATTGGGGTGGGTTGAATTGAAATTTAAGCAAATTCAAAGTAGAAGATAAACATGGAAGAAGATGGTATGTATATCTCATTTTGCATCTCCGATATATTATTTGTATATCCACTATGTATCCCTATATATCCATATATATGTATCTGAGATACATGTTATATACATGTCGCATTGAAAATTTTAACTAGATTTAAACTATAAAGTTTGACTCCAACTCAGTCCAAATTACCTGTAATCTTTCTCAAATATTGTATATTGCGTTATCTATATATTTTCAACGAATTTCAACCATACCCATTTATAAAAATATTTTCGCTTAGGTTTTGAATATTATATACCATTAATAACGACTTTTAATTTCAGGCGAGTCGAAATACCTTCAATCTCTTTCAAATTTTATATATTGTCTTGTTTATGTATTTTTGATGAATTCCAATTAAACCTATTTTTTTTTTTTAAAAATTCTAGGTTTTTTTGCATGTTCCATAGCATTGATGACTTTTTGGGTATTTGTAGTGGCATGCCTTAATAACTAATTGTTGGTAAGTATTATCTATCTGCGACTCCTATAGTTGTCTCTAATGGATAATTATTTGTTATTAATGGACCATATCAAATCATTTTTTATTTAGGTGATTAGATTTACATCAACAAAATTATAAACTATATTAAACTTTTAACTTTCACTAAAGCGAATTTATATATGTTCTTTGCAGATATGTAAATAGAATGAAAATATAGAATAGTTTTATTATTAGTCGAGTTGTGTAAGCGGAATGAAATTTTCTATTTTGGAACGAAAATGATGTTTATTTTAAGTCAAATGTGGCATGCCATTAAGAATTTGTCTTTCTAATCGATATTTTTGGTTGAATTATATGAATTGGTTAACAGAAAATCAAAATATCTATCTTGAATGAAAATAATATTTATTCCGAGAAGTATTTATCTTCGATTCAATCAGATTTGATTTGTTTGAAATAGCTTCAGGCCAGATAGGGGATGAAAAAGAAAAAAAGAATTTATATTTTTTCCCTTTTGTTTTGTATTTTCCACGTAAGTTTCTCCTACCTTTTCTTCTTCTTCTTGGTCTCTCTCCGTGTCCCTCCCCCTTCTTCTGAACATTTCGCCGACCAGTCCCTTCTTTGTCGATACATACACACACTTGATATCTTCTCTCTAGATCCTTCTCCAACACCCTCACACTCTGGACAGGTATGCTCAACTTTCTTCTGTCTTCTTTAGCACGTTTTATGTACGTCCCCATCACGGATCAGCTGCCGAAAATTTTATTTCATTTCAAGCTTTGTACTCTTACTTTGATCTGATTTATATGTTTTTGTCTCTCTTTTTCCTTCTTCTTTGTTTTAATTGGTTCTTGAGCTCTAACATAGCATTTACTACTCCCTCATCCCAAATGATTTGACTGTAGATAGAGTTTTACAAATAATGGAAATCTTTAAACAGAATACTCTTAAGTAGTCTTAGTACCGGAATACAACTTTTTTTCTCTCTTTCTAAGTGTAAAATGAGAATGTGAAGATTATGTAGTTTCTAAATTAAGAAATTGGTCTTCATGCCAATTCTTTTGGGATGGATGAAAAAAGAGTAGTGGATCTTTCATGCGATGCTTCTCGTGAAGTGCGCGGTGTTCCTTGAGGTGATGGAACTGGAGTTCCTCCCACCTGTTGGTGTTGTCATTGACATTCGACATGACTCAGTTGCGAGAGAGAAAAATTTGGAAAGTAAGAGAAGATTATCAGATTTCCAGCGACGGAACCAATTTGTTTAACCAAAGAATTAGATTCTCCGTCAAAGCCTATTTTTAGAAGTACTCGGGCTACTGATAACCAAGAAATTCCGTATTTCTATCAATTGTGAGAAAGGAAATTAGAATAAGAAATGGAAAAGTAATTGATAGAAAGTAAAGGAAAGTAATTGCATTTCAATAATAATCAGAATGTGTCCTTACAAGTGAATTTCCCTTCCTTTATATAGGAATCTATAAGTACTACGTCTTTTCTCTTTTATGACTGAATTATTATGAGCATTAATGATATTAATGAGACGTTATAANGGGGGGGGGGGGGGAGGGTGACTCATCGGTCTAGGCACTTTTCGATGGTTATTGTGTTGTTCACGGTGTCCTTTAACTTTGCTGGATCTTTTCATACCAAATATGCTGCCATTGCTTTCTGTTTATGTAAAGTAGATTGGATTTCACAACAGCATGGGCTTATCTTTTACAAAGGCGTTTAATATTTTGGAGAATTAGATGTACATGTTGCATGGCCATGTGATTTGATTTAATGCTTGGTTGTTTTGTGGCATTTAGCTAAGAATTCTATATCAGCCAGACTTTTAGTATATATAGATGCATAAAGTGTAATAGTCATGGACCAGGTGGCACCGCATTATTATCCTATGATGATATCTTTTAGTGCACCGTAAGAAGGAACATGTCTTCTTGTTGTATAATAATTGCTGATAAGCCTATAAGCCTATAAGGCTATAAGCAACTACTGTGCGATACCAGCACAGTAGAAAAGTTTTGGTCCTGTGTGCTGCTCTGCCAACCATTTCTTTGTTTTCTTGTTTTATTGATAATGTAATGAAGATCCTGTTTTCCTTAACTTTCTAGTGAAATCCAGTTAAATGTAGTCTTGGAGCATATGTTCGAGTTTCTACCAACTTATGAGTTATTATTGAGATATGATAACATATCATAATTTATAAAGAATGCTCCTTATTCAAATGGAATTTACATTGGCCCGATCTTTTGGAATATAGTAAACATGTGGATAACATTAATTTGTTTTGGCTCTTACCTGTTGTATATCTACGAGGGAAATCTAGACTCGAGAACAACAATTAGAGCTAGCACATCAGGTATTTAGTGGGAATCTGACCTACAATAGCTTTTGCAAATGATAACGATTTCATCATCATCTTCTGATCTCTCCTTTGGGAGCATATGGGAACTTGAATTGAAATAGATAGGATAGGTCCAAATGCTTCAATACACCTTTGAGTTTTCAATGGGATTTAGTTGAGATTAGACTCAATATACCTCCTCGACTTGTCAGAGATTTAGTTTAGGATATTTAGGGACGTTATTAGAAAAAACTCTCTTCTACAGAAACACTACCTTTTGTAACAGTTGCTAATTCTACAGAGTTTGCCTCTTTCTTTCCGCTTCTCCTTCCAGTCACCTTTAGTACATGCACAAATCTAGGTTCTCTGAATGTCAAGTTGATTGAAGGTTTGGTGTAAACCTTAATGTCAAAGCAACAAACGTTCTAGTGTCGAGATGTTCAAAAGGCATGACTAGTTGTACTCACAAATTGTCATTTTAGTTGCCTTTTCGCAGGTTCTCAAGTATAGACTATTGCTTCAGACAAACTATACGTAAACTACGTAGAATTGAATCTCTGAGTAGCTTTTCTTGCTCTGTATATTGACAAACTCTTTGCTTTTGAGAAGTCTTTTCCCATGTGATGAAGAAGAAAGAGAAGTACAATTTGATCAAACTACTTCTAGATTAAAATGCGAAATGAATGAATCAACTTTAAATCTTGAACATTAATAAAGCTAACCAGGAAAGAAGCCTACTACCAGGGGCGGTTTGCACTGCCATGTGGATTTTGGGTTTGTTTAGTGTAGCCTATTAAGGCAATCCAGAGAACCTCCAAGAAATTATGCATCTTGAGGCAGAGGTGGCTTGGGGAAGTTAACTTTTTCATTCTCTGGAAATGAAGATGACATTGCTTAGGGGACCTTTACCTCCAGAATAGCAAATTGGTAGAGGATTTGCTCCCGTAGATTAATCCCTGGCACCTACTTAAAACATATTTATGCAACTGAGATCTTCAAGTTTCACCTAGAAAATCCACAAATGAATAGTAGTAAAATATCTAAGATGGGCTTAAACAAATATTTGTATTCCCCTTACTCCGCTAGTTGCATGTCTCTAAATTTAGAATATAATAAGCAGTTTGGGCTCAGGACAACTCAATATTGCAGAAATGCCAAGTCATTTGACATTCAAATTGTTTCTTCTGTAAATTATGTTATTTGGTTTAATTATCAACAGCTATTGATACCTGTGCTATGTGATTTATGATTCTGCCTGGCAGTAGGCCAAAGTTATGAGTTGTTTAAATCATTTCTGTTTTTTTTAAAAATATTTTGAGAAGGATTTTTTGTCATCCCTTTTTTCTTTTTGCCTGCCTTAGGATTTTTCGTATTTGTACATACCACCACAACATAAGTGTGCATGCAGACATATACCTAACTCATGCTGCAGAATATGTTGTTTTTTAATTTTTGTATGCCAAACTTATCTAAGAAACCTTGTAAATGTCAAATTTAGTTTCTGAAGTTCCCTATTATGATCTATTAGTTGTGGATAGATGCCAGTTGCAAAACTCCGCATAGGTGGTACTTCAGATGCAATGAAAGCAGATGAGGTGAACGATTCACTTGATACTTTCATTAGACAAGCTATGGGAAAGGAACCTCTGCTTTCTTTCCCAAGAACGGGGGAAGGTCCTGTTCAATGGATTCAATGGCTTAATTCTTTAGATCAGCCAGGTACCGAACTTAAAACCTGGTGTTCATAGCATACAACATTTCCTCTTCTTTTTTTTGTTGGTTTAACCATCTGGTATCAAAGCACACTGGCCCGACTAATCCGGATTCTAGCTGCATAGGGAAGAGCTCCCTACTAGAAGTTTTTCCATTCCTAGGGCTCGAACCCGAGCCTTTGGTAAAGGGTGGAGGGAAAGGGATCCCATCCATTCCACCATGCTCCTTGGTGATATAGTATAAAACATTTCACTAGGTTCTCATGCATGTTAAATTAGTGGATCAAGGAATTTACCAATATTTCAACAGATGTGGATCCCTCAAGCTGGAATAGAATGTTAGTTTAGTTATCCAAAATGCTTTAAGCGACAGTGTTTGATGCATTAGCTGCAGATGCCAATAAGTAGCCTGAAAAGGACTATCTGAAGATTCTCCATACTGTAACAGGTCGCATACAGGACTATGGCTTAAGCCATGGATATTGATAGGCTTCTGTTACTTTTTTTTGCAGATATAACTGGATGGCCTTTTTTGACACCTTCAAGAGTTCAGATGCAGAAGTGTGAGAAATGTTCCAGAGAATTTTTTTCACCTATTAATCACAGAAGACATATACTTGTGCACCGCAGATCTTTAAATCTTGATAAGGTATATCTCAGAGTTAGAGGCCTTTCTCTTTTTATTTTGATGTGTTTTAATGCTGGAAAGATTTGGAGGTTTACCATTTGTGTACATGTAGTTATTGTAAAGGCTCGCATAAATTCTAAGCTAGGTGCAGCCCATAATAGGTGCTTCTTAAGCAGTGCTTCAGTGTAGGCACTAAGGCGTTAGCACCCATGGTTCTCTCTTGATGAGAGCAACACTAACCATTAAATATATTTTGTAAAAAAAATGATATATTGATTTTTAAGGAGACATTGTGAGCAATATGCTATTAGAATATGAATTTTAATCAATGTTAGCAAGACACTTCAGAAAAAAAAAATCTTTCTACACTACTCAGAAATTCAAAATAACTTGTAAACTCAATTAATATATTTTTTGATTCATATAATTTACTTGCAGTTCTTTAAATCTTTAGACACCATATAATTGTTATCTGTGCTTATAGTTATTGTTTCTTGCAGTACATATATATATTTTTTATATTTTTTCTTCGTTTGCGCTTTTCTTCATCAAGGGGCACACGTAAATAGTTAAATACCGCTTTGCGCTCAGAGCCCCAGCAGAAATTGGTGTTTCTTTTTAACCCTTTTCGCCTTTGAAAACACTGGCATAGCTACTGTCATTTACAGTATCATTTCCATTGTGGTGAATGTTCTTGTTTTTTGATTAGGTAACTAAATTTTGATATCATATATACTTGTCAATATAGGCCGTGTTGGGTGTGCATGTGCTGAATCTTATGTTTTATTTACATTTTGTAGGAGTCTCGCAAATACAGGGATTTGTTGGCAGTGTTCTGGGACAAGGTAATTTTCTCTTCCTCACTCCCTAATTCTTTGTGTGCCTTGTTCCATAATGGTTATTTATGTTGTCTGTATCACTGCTACATACAGCTCTCAGTAGATGAGGTTAAGGAAGTTGTATCATTGCAAGATATTTCATTAAAGGTAATTGCCTGATTCCATGTGTCCGCTGTCTTATGTATGTTTTTTCTTGACTTGGAACTTAAAGTGATTTTTTTTAAATGGAAAAAATATATGAAATGGAACTGAAAGTGAGTTCTTCCCCTTGCAATTTTGACACAGAAATGTGATGATAACTTGGAATTGACTGAAGGTAGAACAAATGCCCCTAGGGACAGTAATAGAATAATAATCTAGGCTATTCGTGGTGCGCAGCAAGACAAATCCCTCCTCTTCTGTTCTGGTAGATAATGTGAACTTGAGAAGACCAGATAGAACACCTGCATGTGTTCCTCCCTTTGGCTACGAGAAATTACAGCTTATTTCCCCTGGGTTTGCATAAAGTGGAGATAGTCTCTGTCTCCCTTTATTCAGCGATAATTTTCTGTAGTAATTGAGCATTTCCACATTTAAGCTCATTGTATTAGCTTAGTTTTGATTAGAACAAACTATATAGTTTATACAAATGGTAGTTATGCTAGAAATCTTTTCTTTTCAAAGCTGTTTGTGACTAGCGGAGTTCTTTTGGGCTACTGATAAAAACGTATCTGAACATTTCTCCCCTCCCACACTTTATAGAGTGTTAGATTGTAATTGCCATAGTTCTTTTAGGAAATTGCTGGATCTTCACTTGTTCATGCCTTGGCAACAGCTTTGGGTAAACCTGGGTTTTGGACTCTTCCTCGTGGTTATGTAAGGGCTGGTTCAAAGTTGTTGGTTAGTTCTCTATTTCCATTTTCGACTGAGTATTGTTGAACCAACAACAAAAGAAAAGTGAGATAAGAGCCAATGACACTAAATAGGATCAATTTGCAGGAAGTCATCCAAGCTAAACCTTTCAGGCCTCCAGTGACTTCCCAGGAGTTATTTAGTATCCTTGAAGATGCTACTGAGAGAACATTCTTATGTGCTGGCACGGCTGACTCGGTGCAAAAATATGTTTTCGATGGGGAAGCTTCCAAAATTGGTTTTGACGCGAAGAATCTGGTTGCTTGCACAAGCTTCCTTTTTGAACAGAAACTGGTAGAATCTTTTTATTTTTCCTGAGAGCTTTCCGGCTTTATGTGTTGGACCTATACTTTTTTCACATCTATATATTTAATGGTGCCATCTGTATTTGCATGATACTGTTAGATTCAGTTCCTATTTTTATTCTTGGAAGTGTGGTTAGAAGAAGACACTCTTTTTGGTTATGCTTTACCTGATTCTGTCCAGCGAACCAGCATCCACAGTAACTGGTATTCATTTATGCTCAGGTAAAAGCATGGGTTGCTGAAAAAGATGCTGAAGCTTTGAGATGCCAACAGTTGCTTTTTGAGGAGGAAGAAGCTGCTCAAAAAAAGTGACACTTTTTACCATATCAACTTATCTTCCCTGATTTTTTCCTTTTTCATGTATTCTATTGAGGTTATGGTGTATCATGATTGCTCCTATGTTCTGAATGACAAGTTACTACATGATAAAGTCATATTTCTTATTTTTTTTTTGGATAAATAATAAATTTCATTAAAACAAAGGGCAAAAGTTGCCCGTATACAGGAAGTATACCAAAAGCTAGAAAACCTTACAAAAAGACATGGTTTTCTATGAATGCTACCATTCATCTATACATAAGGGAATTTTGTGGGTGCCCCAAAAAACAATAAGCGAAAAGAGGCTATTCCTCAAAAATACAAGATCTTTCTCTACTCCATCAAAAGCTCTCCTATTCCTATCTCTCGATACGGTCATATTTCTTAATTTTTATTATTGTTTAGAATAATCTGTTAATGCTTATGACGTAACTATTTCTGGAATAAAAACATTTATGTTCTCTGAAGATGTGCTCCTGAAGTTTATAACCTTATTTTTTGAAGCAGATTTCTCAACAAGTAGAAGACAGTTTCGTATTTTTATTTGTTTGTCAATTTATAAACTTACGGATATGGAGGTAAAGAGCCATTGTTATTGTGCTGTGGAGCTTGGGGATTTTTGATATTTCCATTTATTAGACATGACAAATAACTCATCCGTTTCACCTGGAAGTGACTTATTTTATTATTTGTTGGGAAGTAGATGAAGACAGGGCAGCAATAGCTGTTGTAAGCATTCACCCCTAAAGGGATGGAGCAAGTTTGACATTGGGAGCAAATTCCGTTCTACTTCAAATAAAAAGATTACTTAGTCAGATGAACTTACTTACCGCGTCAGCCTGACAGTGTTTTAAAACTGTTGGCACTTTTTATCTGAATGAATCTTGGTTTGTCGTTGCTTTGAGGGTATAGCTATTGAATTCCTTTCAATTATTTCTCATGTGCTATGCTAGACAAGCTGAGCTATTGGAAAGGAAAAAAGTGAAAAAGCTTCGACAGAAGGAACAGAAAGCAAAGGAGCAATCAATTGAGGAAAAAGGAATTCTGGAGGCACCAGCTGATTGTTTTGAGGTTCCATTGGCAGAAGTCTCTAGCCTTCAACGACCATCTGATTCCTATTCTAATATTCCTGACGTATCTGTGGGCATCTCCACCTGTCTTGAAATGGTTCAGTTCTCCAGCAATGTAGATATGAGCGTCGAATCCCAATATGATCTTTGTCACCAACACCTGGATTCAGTTAAAGTTCATAATCTTGAACCCCGACCAGTGTCTGCCAATAGTCGACGGCGTTTTGCCAATTCCCAGTCGCAGGCACCAAAATCGCAAAGGTTTGGGCGAAATGGTGGTTTCCAAAACAATCAAAATCATCAAGCATTGAAAGCTGAACCTATACAGAAGCACAAGGACAGTGGTACCCCTGTTAATAGCAGTATGATGTGGACAAGAAAAGTTAGAGTTGAAAGTGATGATACTTCAATACTGGAGGTGCAGAAAGAGGACATAGATCAGAAGCAGAGGAACTCTGAAGTGATAATTGGCTCTATATCTGTTCCCGTGAAAGATTGCAGCACTCAGCAGCAGGGAAGAGATGATTTTGGAAGCACAGAGCTTCGTAAAAAATGCAATGTTGTAGAGAAGCCAGCTAAGCATAATGCTCTTCAGATTGGGTCAAATAGAGCAGCTGCCAAGCTTTGGAGGCCTGTGAGGCATACAGTTGGAAGACAAGATCCTGAAGAAGAGGGTGTCATGTCTTCAAAGTTTGATGATCGAACATCATTAAATGAAAATAGTTTGCTGTCATGTCCCGTGGACAGCTATGGCAGTAGTAAGAATTGTCAGATTCCAGATGGAAATGCACATCAAGGTTTGGGATATTCAAGTATCGCTACAAAAGCTTTTCTTGCTCAGAGTATGTCTTACTAGCTCTCATGTTTCTATATATTATTATTACATGCATGCACAAACACAGCCATGCGTATCTGCTCCAAGTATTATCTGCTTCTTCTTCATTCTAATTGATCTGAAAATCTATGTAGGATGGAGGGAGGCTATTGCTGGAGACCATGTCAGATTAGTGCTTTCTCCGGACACCGAGTCTTCACGGCGCTCGGAGGTGCCAAGTAGCAGTTCAGAAGCAGCCCCAGCATCAGATGCTGGGGAACATGGGGTTGTTTCCGGAGCTGACGGTGAGCTGGCAAAAAATGAAGTTGTTACTTCATCTTCAAGTGGAAACATTAAGGTCAAGTATAGGCCAAAGCCCGAAAAGGGTGTTAAGACAATGTACATTCCCAAGCAAAAAAACCATCATTTAGGATGAAAGGTAACATTCTTACTCTTTCTAGCCAGTGCAGCAGAGGTTCCTTTTTACCAGTGGTCTTCTGTGAGAGAGTTAAAGATAGGGTTTCTAGAGAAAAATAGCTTGTAGTCCCATCCTCTTGTTTGGGTTTCTTTTTTGGTCTTATTTGTAGTCCCATCAATTCTTTCGGCTCACCAGATCTCATATTTGTCCAGACAATGTATGAGATCAAATCAATTTATAAAGATCCCAAAGATTAGAGACCAACCATTTTTGTCTCTCTTTGTCTTCTTATTATTGCTATTGCTATTAGATCGGCTCGAGTATTGTTGGTTATGGCGCTCAAATTAAGAAGTCAAAATGCAGCAAGAAGTAAATCAAAACATTGATGATGGTAAAATGAGAACATGAAGGTTAAATACAATCCGACTAGAATGCAAAAATCTATGCTACAAACTGATGAACTAATCTTCCTTGTTTTAACTAACTGCCTAGAAAGCAAGTGTCAAGCTAAGGATAACCACATTGCTGATGATGCTACAGCTACTACGTACATTTCCTGCTTAGTAACTGAATTTTTCTCATCTTACTAAGCATCGTGTTTACCTTGAAAATGGTAATTACAATTATATTTGATTTCATGATTCTAAAAATACGTGATCTATTTTAATACCAGTTGTTTAGGCAGTAGATGCTAGGTGAAAGGTTAGAAAACGAGATAAGAGCGAAGGGTAACGAGATTATGCAAACCGAGTAGTGGAAAGACGGGGTCTCAAGCTTGGTTGAAATGGGCCTCGAAGTCGAGCTCAAGAGCTTGACAGGGGTCTATCGAAGGGGATGCAACAGAGTTGATGGCCTCGAAGGTGGCCCCTTCACGATCAATAATGAGCAATAAATGAAGAACAATTGATGAACACAACAAATGAAAAGCAATAAATCAAAGGAATAAATATAGAGAATGTTTGAGTTAGAGAGCAGGAAATATTCTTGTTCTTGTATTGAATATCATGTGTCTTACAAAGTGACAAGGTCCCCTTTATATATGAGATGAGAATCCCAACATAGTACATGTGTAATTATTACAAAAGAGAGATGGATGGTACAACCATTTAATGCCACGGTACGGGCTTGTACTATTTTGTGTACTTGGTCAGCTTTAACCACGTGCCTTTTGGGAACTTCTCGCCTTTCCATGATGGTCTTCGATTTTTGTCCTGCCTCGAGATGTATCGACCTCTCAGAATGCTTCCTCGATGAGTGCACCTCGGGGTTGAACTTCAGATTTTGCACCGGTACAGTCGAGGTCGAGGCTCGGAATACTGTAGAAGCCTTAAAATCGGGCTTCCCCAGTTTTCCCGTATACAGATAGTCCCCGCGTTTCTTGGAATGAAAAAACAAGAAACGATTTGAATTCACCAACTTTTTAATGCCTTCATTATTCTGTCAGTCATGTCGCGACCGGCGTGATTGGAGAGATGCTTCAAAAAGCCAAATTCGCGCAGTCTTTGAAAAGATTCGAATTTATTACTTGGCTGCCTTTTGGCTTTCCTTAACGTACGCGGTTGGCCCCTATAAATACTCCTTCTTCTGCCCCTCTCCTTTCACTACTTCTTCTAACCTTTTCTAAAAAGAGCTCTCATTGCTTCTTTCTTGTATCCCTTTTCTGATCAGCTCTCTCGTTCCTTCAAAATCTTTCAGCAGGAATGACGAAGGCTTCCAAAACTATTCCACGAGATGATAAAGCCTCCTCATCTTCACGTTCCTCTACGAGTAAGGCAATTGTTCCCCCAAACCTCGAGGAGTGCATCCCCGGATCCTGCGAAACGACCTCTGATTTCAAGGTCGATAAACCTTTCTCGAAGCCAGGGCAGTGTGGACCCATATCCCGATATGTTAGCCTAAAAACAAACATTGAGAAAGTGAAGGCTGACTGTCGCTGGGGGGATGCGGTGCAAGTGGAGATTCCCTCTCGGGAGGAAGACATAACCACCCATAAAATCGGCTTCCTCAGCGTATACACCTACCCGTTTAACCCTAGGCCACGATAGGGTCGTCTTCGCCGTCGATAGACCCTGTCGTTATCGATTTCTGCAAGCGATATCAAGTGAAACTCGGCCAGATTCACCCATCGTTTTGTCGCACTGTTTACATGATTAGGCATTTTTCAAATATGGTCGAGGGGATGCCTTTCACCCTTGACTACCTGATTAGAATGTACAGTCCCCGACTTTATCGGGGTGGTCTGATTAAACTTCAACATCGGGCCTCAAAGGTTTTCTTTGCTTGCACCGATGAAGGCAAGGACATGGGGTGGATGAGCCGCTTTGTTCGAGTTAGGACCTCTGATTTGGGTCCATTCGAAAGGATGTCGTTCCCCGAGGAATGGAATACGAATCGTAAGTTAATACTTTAATCTTCCTTCGTGCCAATTTTCCCTTGAACTAATTCCCTTTGATGATGCAACTGTTGCGTGGTATCCCGATGCAGTTAAGGATCTCTCAAGCTGGGTTCGACAGCTTGATTGTACCTGCCCGTAAGCCGAGCGCGTATGGCGCGACCTGGCCAAGGGTAGACGGGAAGCTAAAAATCATGGTGGGGCCTTTACTTTTGCAATACCTGAGTTCTATTTAAAAGAGACACCTCCTGGATATATTCTGACTTCTTGTGTTCTGTGTTTATGCAGGCCTAGGGGAGGCCTCTTTGATGAGAGAAGCATTGCCTGGGGAAGTAGATATCCCAAAACCAAATGAAGAGAAGAAGAGAAAAAAAGAATTGTCAACCGAGCCTTTGGAGCCAAAGAGGGCTATAGTGCAAAGGTCTAAGGCCGATTCCGCGACCTTAGACGAGAAAAAAGATCTCCCGATACCGCCCGAGGGAAGTGGAAGCGTAACTGCTGCCTTTGCTGATCTGTTGACTGTTGAGCCGAGGATTTCTAGATCAGAAGTCGATGATGTCATCCTACCTGGGACCGGAGAGGTTTCCGAGGGTAGATCGGATGATATCCCCGATCCAATTGCCAACCAAAATATTCTCCGTGCTGAAGGGCACTCGGTAGATGAGTTACGGGAGCCTAGCTGCGAGTCGAAGGCCCCGACTGATATAGCCGGGGTTATTGATGCAGGTGACTCTCCACCGGTTTCAATATTTTTCCCGAGGGAGATACGAGATGCCCAAAATATAGAATCTTTCGATGCGGGCGCGCCCCTCAAGGGGGAATGGCGCAGTTGAGGGGTTCTTCAGCATGGTCGATAAGAATCCCGAACTTAATGCCTTGCTTTTTTTCGAGGAAGCTGAAGGCTTAGCAAATAGGTAATTTCTTCGTCGATCGTTTCGAGCTTTGATTATCATTTCTTTGAGTCTCCTTCTTTCAGGCGAAAGTGCTTTACGATAGGACCACAACCAAGTTTCAGTCTGAGCTGACCTATTACGAGGGGGAGTGTAGGAGATTTTCATCGGAGGCGGATGAGCTTAGGGCTCTTCTTGCCCCAAAGGAGGAAGAAATGCTGGACCTCAGAGCTCATTTAGAAACGATATCTCGGAAACAGAGCGATCTTGATGAGCAGGTAACATAGCCTTCGTGTGCTTCATTTTTGTTCTTGATATCAGTACTCAACCCTTATCGGGCTGATCTTCGCAGCTTAAGGAGAAAGATGCCCTGATGTGGGAAGGATTCAGAGCCAGGGATGCTGAGGTCCTTGTATTTAGGCAGTGTGTGAACGAGATAACCTCTAAGAGACACGTCCTCCAAGGGAAGTTAACCTCGATTGAGCATTGCCTCCGGGATGCAAGGGTTGAAAGTAGCAAATATAAGAACCTCTATGCTGAATCGGTCACTGCGCTATCTTCAATTATGGCTGAAGCTGATGCGCTCATAGCCTCGTATAAAGTCGATGCTGCTGCTACAAACGCCCAAGCCAGGAAAGCAGCTGAAGAGGCCGAGCTTAAACTGACCCGAGTTTTGGAGCATACCCGATTAAAGTCTCGGAGGCAGACTCTCGAGGATATTCATGCAGGGGGCCTCGATTTGCCTGTTGAGATCGAGAGGGTGAAGACCCTAGAAAAGGAATCGGAGGCATTGCTTGCTTCCGAAGATGACTCGAGTAATGGCTCGGAAGATGAGGGTGAAGTCCCCGAGGGGGAAGAGGCCATTGAAGACCTGAGGGCCGAGCTGCTGAAAACATAACCTCCGAGGGAGCCGTTGAAGGCACACCCCAGCTGTATAGGTTTTATTCTTTTTCCCTGTGCAAGGGCTCCGACTTTGAGCTTTGTAAATATGCTTTGCGAACCTCTATCATATATAAAAGATCTTTCATTATTCCTTGTTTCTTTTCTAGTTTCTTGGAATAGGCTCTGATGCCTGTCGATGATTGGTCCGATAAATGGGACTTAGAAATGAAACCATTGGGGTTATAAATTGGCCCTGGCTTTTTAGACTGGCCCGTAGGCTCTTATGCGTTGGGTCGATATGAACTTTGATATGGCTGGTGCTTAGGCTCTTATGTATTGGCCCTTAGGCGCTTTTTTAGTTAGCCGTTTAAGGCTCAGTCTTTGAGTCGGGTTTCGACTCGAGCTCATCGACCCTTAGGTTATTTAAATCGGCCCTGATGCTCTTTAGGCTGGCGACTTGGGCTCTTACGCATTGGGTCGGTATGCCCTTTAATGTAGATAGCGAATTAGGCTCTTACGCATTTAGCCCTGAGGCGCTTTAGTTAATCGTTTTAGGGCTCAGTCTTTGAGTCGGGTTTCGACTCGAGCTCATCAACCCTTAGGTTTTTAAATCGGCCCTGAGGCGCTTTGGGCCGGTACGACCTATAACAGGCGACTTGGGCTCTTACGCGTTAGGTCGGTACAACCTTCAGTGTAGCTAGCGACTTGGGCTCTTACGCATTTGGCTCTGAGGCGCTTTAGTTAACTGTTTAGGGCTCAGTCTTTGAGTCGGGTTTTGACTCGAGCTCATCGACCCTTAGATTTTTAAATCGGCCTTGAGGCGCTTTGGGTCAGTATGACCTGTAGCTGGCGACTTGGGCTCTTACGCCTTAGGTCAGTACGACCTTCAGTGTAGTGGCAACTTGGGCTCTTACGCATTTGGCCATGAGGCGCTTTAGTTAACCGTTTAGGGCTCAGTCTCCGAGTCGGGTTTCGACTCGAGCTCATCGGCCCTGAGGCGCTTTGGGTCGGTACAACCTGTAGCTGGCGACTTGGGCTCTTACGTGTTTGTCCTTGAGGCGCTTTAGTTAACCGCTTAGGGCTCAGTCCTCGAGTCGGGTTTCGACTCAAGCTCATCAGCCCTTTGGTTTTTAAATCGGCCCCGAGGCGCTTTGGGTCAGTACGACCTGTAACTGGCGACTTGGGCTCGTACACGTTAGGTCGGTACGACCTTCGGTGTAGCTGGCGACTTGGGCTCTTACGCATTTGGTCGGTACGACCTTTAACCGGTTCTTTTCGTATTTTTTTCGAAGTAATTGGAGGCCTGTGATTTTATGGCGACAGTCAGACGTCTCCGAGTCGCGTTAGTTTGGTCGGAGCCTTATGACTGTGGTCATCGTATTTGGCCGTAGCCTTTAGTCCCCGAGCGAGATAGCCTCGGCGTCTATATCGAGGGTATGCCTTTTTAGGGGTCTTACAAGTTCGATATATAGCCTTGGATTTGATATCGAGATTATTCCTTTTTAAGGTCTTACAAGTTAGTACATGCCTTGCCTGAGGTCTTATAGTTTTGATGTTGCCTCATGGAGGGCTTACATTGGAGCCTTATGGAGGGCTTATGAGTTTGAAGTTGCCAGCCCTGAGGTCTTACGACTATGAGTCGACTGTCGAGGACAGTTCCTGAGTCAGAGTTGATATCGCCTCATGGAGGGATTATGTCGTTGATATTGCCTCATGAGGGCTTATGAGTTCGAAGTTGCCGGCCCTGAGGTCTTATGGCTTCGAGTTTTGATGACTTATGGGGTGACTGTCGAGGACAGTCCCCGAGTCGGGGTTATGCCTTTTTTAAGGTCTTATAATTTTGAAGTTGCCTCGTTGAAGGCTTACAAGTTTGAGCATGCCTCGTCGAGGTCTTACATATGCGATATTGCCTCATGGAGGGCTTATATTGGTTCCTCATGGAGGGCTTATGAGCTCGAAGTTGCCGGCCCTGAGGTCTTATGGCTTCGAGTTTTTGGTGTCAGTCCCCGAGTGTTTGGGAATTTTCTGGCCCTCGGGCCGTTTCTTGTGAAAATAGCAAATTTCTTTGACAGGCGAAGTGTTTTAATGATAAAAGACTCTCCTTCGATTGCTCGGTACAAGTATACATGTTTTCGCCATCGAGGGTTCGATTATTCTACGTGGATACAATTCATTCGACCGTTTGGTCTGGTACATCATTCTCCTGTCGAGACCCTTTTTGGCATATTTCAGTTTCCTCGAAGGGATGCCCCTAAGTATTTGAGGTAGATTGAAGAGAAGCCTCGAATACTTGTTGAGTTCCCCTCAGGTAGCATCAGGTGTTGCCTCGTTAAAAACCTCGCCGGTAAAACCCATTTGGGATAAAATCCGACACGAGGGAAAAAGAGCGCAACACATGTTTTTCAAACCCAAGGTCTTCAAGTTGAAAGGTGTTGCGGTGTCTTCCATCAGACACCTGTAAAAAGAAATTATTGTGAAGCACAAATGAAAAGGGGAGGAAGTTATACCCTAGCAATAGTAGCGCCTGAGCATTGATATGTTCCAGTTGTTTGGAAGTTTCTCGCTTTCCATGGTACCGAGTTTATAGGACCCTTTGCCGATTACTCCGAGGACGCTGTTCGATCCTTCCCAGCTCGGGCCCAGCTTCCCTTCGTTTGGGTTTCGAGTGCTTAAGGTGACTTTTCTTAGGACTAGGTCCTCGACTCAGAAATGTCGGAGGTTCATTCTCCTGTTATAGTACCTTTCGATCCTTTGTTTTTGGGCGGCCATCCGGACCAGTGCGTCATCCCATTTTTCATCTAATAGTTTGAGGGCTGTAGTCATAGCTTCGTTGTTTGAGTCTTCGGTGGCATGTCGGAATCTAGCACTTGGCTCTCTGACCTCGACCGGTATCAAAGCCTCGGACATGTATACCAAATAAAACGGCGTCTCTCCTGTGCTCGATTTAGAGGTCGTCCGATATGCCCATAACACCTCGGGCAACATTTGTCTCCACTTTCCTTTTGCATTTTCTAACTTCTTTTTCAAGTTTTGAATGATGGTCTTGTTTGTGGACTCGGACTGACCATTTGCACACGGGTGGTAGGGTGTTGACATGATCCTTTTGATTTTGTGATCTTCAAAAAATCGTGATACCTTGCCTTCGATGAACTGCTTCCCGTTATCACATGTTATCTCGGAGGGGATCCCAAATCGGCACATGATGTGATCCCAGATGAATTCGATGACTTATTTTTCTCTTATCTTCTCATAGGCCTGTGCTTCCACCCATTTCGAGAAATAGTCGTCATAAATATAATAAATCTAGCTTTACCTGGCGTCGTTGGTAGGGAGCCGACGATGTCCATTCCCCATTTCATGAACGACCATGGGGACAAGACTGAATGTAGTTGTTCACCGGGTTGGTGTGGTGCAAATCTTTGACACTTGTCGCATTTTCGGACGAACTCTTTGGTGTCCCTTTCCACGTTGTCCCAATAGTAACCTGCTCTGATCACCTTTCAAATTAAGGAGTTGGCACCAGAGTGGTTTCCGCAGGTACCCTCGTGGATTTCTCGGAGTACATAGTCAGTGTCTCCCGGCCCCAAGCATAATGCTAGGGGTCCATCAAAGGGCTGCTCTGGCCCGAAGGGCCCTTGGTTCTTTCCGGTCTGTGGGTAGTTTCCCACTTCCCAAATAATCGATTTACTTATTTCTCCAATCCCATGTCAGGCTGGTGGAGTTGATTTCGGCATGGCTTTCTTTAATCACTGATTTGGATAGCTGAACAACAGCCCCGGGAAGTATGTCATCCTCCTCGGCGGATGATCCCAGGCTTGCGAGTGCATCGGCCTCTCTGTTTTGCTCTCGAGGTATGTGGACTAGAGTCCATTCTTTGAAGCGACACAAAGTGACCTGAAGTTTGTCTATGTATCGCTGCATCCTGTCCTCTCGTACCTCGAACTCCCATTTGCCTGATTTACTACCAGAAGGGAATCACACTTTGCTTCGACGACTTCCACCCCTAGGACTTTGGCCAATTCGAGACCTGTAATCATAGCCTCATACTCGGCTTCGTTGTTAGTCAGTTTTGCAGTTTTTATAGATTGTCTAATCATGATAATCGTAGGTGGCTTCAAGACTATGCCGAGTCCGGATCCTTTTATGTTCGAGGCACCGTCAGTGAATAAGGTTCATACCCCTGATGATGTGCCCGCCTTTAGTAGAAGTTCTTTTTCTACCTCGGGCACAAGGGCAGGCGTAAAGTCGGCCACGAAATCCGCCAAAATTTGGGCCTTGATAGTCGTTCGGGGCTGATACTCGATATCATTACCCTCCAGCTCGATGGCACACTTGGCCAGTCGGCCTGACAATTCGGGTTTATGCAATATATTTCGAAGGGGATATGTCGTTAAAAAACATATACGGTGACGTTGAAAATAAGGCTTCAATTTTCGAGATGCACTTATTAATGCAAGAGCTAATTTTTCTAAGTGTGGATACCTGGTTTCAGCATCTCCCAGGGTTCGACTCACATAGTAAACGGGGAATTGCATGCCTTTCTCATTTCGAACCAACACACCACTTACCGCTACCTCGGACACTGCTAAGTACAAATATAGCGTTCGTCTTCCTTCAGGGTGTAGAGCAAAGACGGGCTCGAGAGATACCGCTTTAATTCCTCCTGGGCGTGCTAGCACTCCGAGGTCCACTCAAAGTTGTTTTTCTTTTTGAGTAAGGAGAAAAAGTGATGACTCCGATTTGATGATCTCGAGATGAATCGGCCTAACGCCGCTATCCGCTGTACGGCCTTCACATTGTTTACCACCGTGATTTCTTCGATGGCTTTGATCTTGTCAGGGTTGATCTCAATCCCCCTGTTTGATACCATGAAGCCTAAAAATTTGCCCGAACTTACGCCGAAATTTCTCGGGGTTGAGCTTCATGTTGTAGCTTCTAAGGATGTCGAAAGTTTCCTGCAAATGAGTCAAATGGTCCTTTGCGCGCATGGAATTAACTAGCATGTCATCAATGTAAACCCATGGGTTTACCTATTTGATGTTCGAACATCTTATTAACTAGGCGCTGGTATATAGCTCCTGTGTTCTTTAGCCCTAAGGGCATCACATTGTAGCAGTATGTGCCATACTTTGTGATGAACGAAGTTTTTTCCCTATCCCCGGGGTTCATTTGAATTTGATTGTACCCGGAGTAGGCGTCGAGAAAGATGAGGATCTCGTGGCCAGCCGTGGCATCAATCAGGCGATCGATATTAGGCAACGGGAATGAATCTTTAGGGCATGCTTTATTTAAGTCCTTATAATCTACGCACATTCTTAACTTGTTTCCTTTTGTGGGAACCACTAGTACATTGGCCAACCATTTGGGATATTTTACTTCCCTGATGAACCCTATTCTGAGGAGTTATGTTACCTCGTATTTGACGAACGCATGCTTTACCTCGGACTGAGGCCTCCTTTTTTGCTTCACCGGTTTGAACCTGGGGTCGACGCTTAGCCGATGGGTGGTTATTTCCGACGGGATTCCTGTCATATATAAGTGGGACCAAGCGAAGCAATCAACGTTGTTAATAAGAAATTGAATGGGTTTCTTCCTGAGTTCGGGGGTTAATCCCGTTCCCAGGTATACCTTTCGATCTGGAAGATGTTCCATCAAAACAACTTGCTACAGATCCTCGACCGTTGATTTGGTTGCGTCTGACTCTTCGGGGGCAACGAAGGTTCGAGGGGTGAGGAAGTCTTCTTCATCATCCTGGGGGACCTGTTTATCTTCTGACCCCTCCGAGGTGGAGTATATGGGTGCCGGTGCCATGCCATGTACTGCGAACATTTCTTTTGTTGCGTGTTGCTCACCATACACCGTTTTTACGCCATCTTCAATTGAGAATTTCAACATCTGGTGGAGAGTCGATGGTATCGCCCTGATGCTGTGTATCCATGGCCTTCCGAGCAGGCGTTGTATCTCGAGTTACCTTCGATAATATGAAACTTGATTTCCCAAACCATACCAGACACATTGACTGGGAGGGTGATTTCTCCCTTCGTCGTTTCGCTTGACATGTTAAACCCACCGAGGGATCGGGAATCAGGTACGATTTGGTCGAGTAGCTTGAGCTGATCCACTACCCCGAATCTGATTATATTGGCCGAGCTACCTGGATCCATGAGTACACGCTTAATTCGAACGTTATTTAAAAGAAGAGAAATTACCAGTGCATCACTATGTGGTCGGGACAAGGCTTCGATATCTTTTTCTCTGAACACAATAGTTCCTTTAAGCACATAACTTTGAGTTTGTCCCTTTATGGTGATGGGCATTTTGGCCCGTTTGAGCATGGTTCTTGTGGGATATCAGTTTCTCCGATATTCATGTGAATGGCGTGCTGGGATTCTTCTGGCCCATTCTTCCTGTTCGATTCTCTTTCTCGGAAATGGTTCTTGGTTCGATCGCCGAGACATTCTCGAAGATGCCTTCTGTCGACCAACCGGGCCGCTTCTTTTCGAGCGGGAGTTCTCCATGCTTCATGTCGGTCTTCCCTGCGTACACCTCCGTAGATGCTTTTGTCTCTGTGGACCGAGGAGAAAGGAGAAAAGGGGCTCGGCGGGAAGAGGAGTGTACAATGAGAGAAGCAAGGAGGTCAACCTCTTTCAAATATACAACATGGATTCTATGCTGAGCTGTCTAGGCACAAAGCCAAACAAGTCCAGATTTTAGAAGTCGACAATAGAGTGGTTGTACCAGCAAAAAGTTATATACGTTTTATCGTAACATCTGCTGATGTAAACATGTTATGTTATATAGAGAATGAATGTTAAGCTTATAGGGTTTAACATATCCATGACATAGATGTTGCAGAATTCGATAGTTTTGCAAGCAAGCAATTCACTTCGAACAAATGGGAAAAATGTTGTCTAAAATAATTATGTCAATAGACCTATATCAGTCAGTAATTATAACTCCATCAGTTTAGAAAATGAACAATGTAGATCCTTAAAAAACATGGAGAATATTTGTTTCAAAGTCAGTGCCGTAATTGATATTTGATAAGCTTACGTACATGACAAGAGGCTCTTTGGTTTGAGTAAAAGTTAGTGTGAAATATCCTCTTAATTTGTCCTAAACAAATTAGTATTCAAGATTTATTAATTAATTCCAACTAGTGTCTGTATTTTAGGTGCGATAATAAATAAAAGCTGTTAAAATTGTCTGCTAGAGCTCACAAATCGACAATTAGAGGAAACTTGTGAGTTAGAAGTGGAACAACCAGTAGCTTTGCTTTAGTACAAGCTCTAAAATTCTGGAATAGCGCAAGTCAGATCAGCCACTATTACAGTTGCAGGAAAACCCGAAAAACAAGATAACACCATCTCAAGAAGAGGAAACTTGATCCACTAAATTTAATACAAATAACAAAGGTACAAAATTTACATACACAGTAACACTCATATATTTCTTCAGGGAGACCTCACATAAATGATACGGAATTGAAGCATAGAACCCACAAGCACTTAAGCCATTTCATGGCAAATATGCTCATATTGTATTCCTCGTTTCGCGGAAAAGACCCAAGAAACATTAAATTGAAAAGACCCGGAAAAAAAAATGAGTGAAAAATTTGAACTAAATTATTAAAGAATAGGAAAACAAATCTAAGATTGGGAAAATTTTGCAAAATTGGAACTTGTATGCGGAAATGCAGGATAAAATGAAATGGTGGTTATCATGAAACCACATACAACAGACACTTTCCTTCCTAACCTTCAGCCATTCAGGTCATTTCCCAGGATTAGAAATCACTTTTGGCAGCTCGACAAGTGGAAAGAATTTTACAAGCAATAAACACTGAATTGTTACCGTCTTTAATGGCAACAGTAGACACAGAAAGCTGGCATGTTAAGCTCGACTGAGTCCAAAAGATTCATCATCCACCATTTGAACCATTATCTCCCATCCAAACCTGCTAAAAGATTCAGATACCCCATGAGACAAATAAAGCTTCCAGAACAAGCCAGCTCTTTCAGAGGATCCTCCAACAAGAAATTGGAGGCAAGCTCTACTTAGTTAGCTGCTTCAACCACCCCAAACGTTTCTTGTTCTTTTATTCAGGAGAGGACCTTACTTTTACCAAGTAACATCATGTTTATTTATTTTGTTCTCTTTTTTATTGCATTCGAGATAAAATGTGATCTGACCTTTAATTTTGGTTGTCACAACCAGAACATAGTCAACAAAACTATACACCCAAGGCTTCCTCTGCCCTTGAAGCATATTAACAAGTAATAGAACTAAGCTCCCAGGTGTGACATGACAAGGCGACACATAGAATACTTCCCTCTATGCATATAGGGAGAAATTTTAAGGAGCCATAAAAAAATCAATGGCTAGATGAAGCCAGCTGCAGCAAGAAGTCTATGCTTTAGCCTTTTGAACTAGAAAATGTAATCCTAGTGGATGGTTTAATGAGTACCTGACAAACCAGTGCAAACCTTGCTGTGTGAAAACAGAAATTGGTCAACATTAACAAAAGTGAGTTTGACACAAGGAATATTTAGTTTACTATTGGAACTACAAACTTAGCAAAATCTTACCTCATAATCTGGAGCCAGTTCTTAAACTACTGGGTATTTGTTCCAGTTTCATCTTTTCAATTTGATATCCTAATGCCTCATATTATTGCGGAAGTGGAAAAGTAAATCAAGTTTCATGCTTTCATATTCTTTTATGATGAGATTTCTATAATTTAACACAATTTCTCAGAAACTTCCTCTTTGCTAGTTTCTGTTGTTTAAAGATAAAAAGTCTCCATGACATGCTCTACTCTATTATGATTTATTAAGTACATTCCACTTCACTTCAGCAAACATTATTCAGTGTGACATTGATTCAACTTGCACTTTTCTTAGTTCAGAATAACACGTTAACCATATCCTGTTTTATATATATAAAAGAAATCCTACCTGTATATCACTTTAGGGAACCATTCCCATTCACAGATAGTGGTACAGGCCTCCTCTCTTGACCTAAAGACAAAATCTCCTGCATTCTTTCTGGCCAAACAGAGTTCAGTCTCCTAGCAAAATCCTCAACCTCCCTGCGATACAGAAATTCAAAATCAAGTATCTACAGAACATGACATATCTAATCGTATGACAAGTTAAGAGGTGCTTGCCCTAAAAAAGCCACAGCAGCCCATGCTGGCATGAAGGGTTTGATGGCCACTGGGGAGGGGGAAATAACTGGATGGTCCCTGTGTATTGAATCAATATATAAAACTATGTTCAATTTTCCCTGCATCTGTGATGACGTGAAAAACATTTTCTTCTGATATTTGTATGTACATTTGTTCTCTCCTTTTTTCCTTGATAAGAGAGTAGATTTATTTTCTTTTGTCATCCCTTATTTTAGTCAATGAAATAAGATATATTGGTATGAAATGATTTTACTTGCAATTTTTTTTTTGTTAAAATGTAAGGTACAATGAGCTCTCAGAAATAGAAACTATCCCCTCTGTGGTTACAGAATTCATATGAAACTTCTACTTCTTGCACAAATTAAAAGTAGCAATCATCACTAAATATTTGGAGATTCTATCAACACAAGATCCAATGAGGATAAAATGGCAATTCTATATTGATTCAAATTTATCCATTAACTCCAATCTTTAATCAGATTCCGGCTAGAAACATGCTAACACTATAATGTCTTTTCCATTGCTATCTGCTGATTATAGCTGTAGGGTTACTCTGTTTAAAGTTTATAAGAGCTAAATACAACACTAAAGTGCTAAACCCAACCTTGCACAAAGTCCAGAAAAGAAGAAAAGGGGTATGAAGCTTAGGTAAGAAATGAATGTCAGATGAGGAAAAGACTAAGTAATAAAAATCTAAGTTGCTCGGACACGGGTGCGGATTTAGAGGTCAGATCCTTCGAGATGTAAATTCTAAGATTCAGGGATACGGTTCCTAGTACGGATACGGGTGCAACGGTCCAGCTAAAAATAATTCAAAAAAATAAAAAAATCTCTAAATTATGAAAAATTTTGTGGAATACTGACGTATAGCTTGTAAAGTATGGATTTCCTTTTTATTCAAGTTGTAGATAAGTAAAGGATTGATTTCCTAGAAAAGATATGCTATTTTCTTCAAATTTACCCTAGTTTTGGTTCTGATTTCGGGAATCAAATTGTATCTCGTCTCAAATTTTTCCGTCCATCATAATCAAAGCAAAACCGGTACGGATTCCATACCCACACCCATACTAGTGTCGTGTCGACACGGGTGCTGCACCTAAACTGCTGTGTCGGAGCAACTTAGATAAAAATAGGTAAGAAGTTTCTGTCTATTTCACTTTTTCTTTTTTTTTCAAATGAAGACTAGCCAAAAAATTGAATTTGCTTCTGGAGGTACTAGATTCAAAGTTACGATCCAGAATTTTGACAAGGGAAGCTATATCGCAGGCAAAGACTCTCCAATATGCATGGATATGCATTAACAATTAATGAATGATAAAAGTATGGTTCTTAACACTTGCATGCAGGCTCCTAAGGCTTCAGTCTAGTGGTAAGAGTGCAATGCATGATGTGTGGATTAGGCACACATNGTGGTTGTGTTTTTTATGTTTTTTTTTTGGTGGGGGAGGATGAGGAGGGGGGGGGGGGGGGGGGGGGGGGGGGGGGGGGAGGGCCATCATACATCGAGCTTTGAATCGTGCGCCATTGGTCTCGGGGATTTCTCGGTTATCAAGGAAAAAAAAAGGGCAGCTCGGTGCACCGAGACCGAGCTCCCGCTATGCGCGGGGTCCGGGGGAGGGCTGGACCACACTTGCATGGAGCCTCGGCAGAAGCCACTACAACGAGGTTCCCCTTGAATAGCACGATCCAGGAGAAGAGGAGGAAGAAAACAAAAGAACTGCTTTTCGGGAGTAAAAAGATTGTATCAACACACAGAGTAACTAATTACCCAAAAAAGAAATCCTTTCACCAAGGAAATAATAGTAGCTCAATACAACCACTCTGAAAGAACTTTTTATGATGGTGGTATCTGTGCCAGCTTGGACACACCTCGATTATTTCACCGGATACATACTACCTCCCACAAGCACAAGTACCGTGTAACTCTACCCAACTAGGCTTAGCAGATCGGGAAGAAATAACCTAATGTTTTGTCTATGTTGGGATTTGAACCTTGGAATCCAAAGTTTTCACCCACTTCGTTGACCACTAGGCCACAACCTTGGGTGCCTCTCACGAAGAACACAATTCATTCAATAAGTTGAAAGTAACTACAATCACCTCATAGTCTTTTACACATATCCATCTACAGAGACAATAATGTTACTTGATCAATGCAAGACAACAACCTAAGTAGATAAGCAAACCTGTCAATTTCTTCCTTCATTACAGGATCTAATTCATCGTCAATATCACCTTCATCAAAAGCAGGGTCTTGCAGATCAGAAGGTTTACTTGGAGAAGGAACAATACCACTCAGGCAGCTAGATGCAGGAAAGCTAGATTCCTGCGTACCAACAGCACCAGTCAAGCCAGCAAATGTCAAAGTGAAAAAAACAAAGACACTTAGAAGCAACTCTGTTCC
>ML368422.1:0-64600 GCA_005239525.1 Nicotiana knightiana | reverse complement strand
GACTCCTCCTGCCCAAAACAAGACACACGCACATTGACCAAAAACGAAAATGAAAACAATAAAACAAAGAAGAGAAAATCCCATAGCTCAACAGGTGCTAACCTGATTATGGTTACCAGTTTCATTATTTGTTGAGGAATTTCTAGCTTGTTCTTTTCTCCTCCTATTTTTCTTTTTACTTTTTGTTGTTCTTACACCCTTAGAATCTGCAAAATAGACCACCAAGCTCAAAATTGTAAGTATGATAATAAAACTCAAAGAATAACCCAAAAGACGCTATAAAAGTTACACCATACCATCAGAAGGTTGAGTCACCATAGAAATTATGGATCTGATTATAGAGCAGCAAATAATACACAAAAACCCAATCACGAGTTTTTCTCTATTCCTCTCGTATATCGTCGTAACGCCCTTAATGCTAGGTTTTGAAAAAGAATTTTCAGTAATGCATGACTACTTAACGGGGGGATTCACCGCAAATACTAGCTTGGCTATACAAAGGGCCTTTCCTTTCAAATGACAACTGCCTCTTCCTGCTGCGAGGGCCTTGAAANGGTGGCGACCTCGTCTTAAGATAAGATATAGGCAATAAGACTTTAAGCGCACCTGAGCGCCTTTGCCCATAGAGAATACTGGGGACGAAAGTCTCTGGGGGGGGTTCTATGGAGCAAGTCTCCCATTGCTTTCGCAAACCAGTGGGGACAACAATATAACTTATAAGACTGATCGATAGTCATGGTAGATTCCACATTATTTTCTTAACCTTTCCAGAATAAGCATCACAAACCACAATATAAAACCTGAGACATAATGATATATATGTATATGTTTTATACACACACACATATAATGGGCTCAGGTCAGGCAATGCAACTTCACCAAAACATAATTCTGGGTAATATGCAGATTATAGGCATGCAAAACAGTTCAATTATTTTAGTAATGCAACATGCAGAAGGAGGAGCAACCCTACAGTGAAAATATAGGGTGTTAACTAAGTCTTAATCTTACCTTCATCTTCCCCATTTATGAACGAAAGAAGATCATCAACTGATCGTTCATCCACATGCTGCTCTTCTTCTACCTCAACATTCTGGAAATACATAAAGAGGAAAGAAAATAAAGCAAAATCAGAGTGCATACACAAAAATTCATCAAGTAGTATCAAGCAACCACGGCCAAGATACAAGCACAAGAGCCAGATCTTAAAGTACCTTTAATTTCTCTCTTTCTTTTAATTCTTTCCTTTTCCTTGCATAAAGTCGATTGAGAAGGCGTATGCGTGGATCATCGGTCATATTTCTCAAAGGTTCCAACTTCTCCTCCTAATGATAAACCATTTCAAAATGAGAAACACCAACAATATGGAGAGAAAGGGCTACAAAATATTTTCTGTCAGAAAAAGGACCTCTGTTAGATCATCAGGTAAATGAAAAGTTTCACGTATTTCCTCGGGAGTTTTGCCTTCAATCATCCGAGCAAGTGCACGACTTGTAAGGTCAACCAGAGGCCTCAGTTGAAGGCTGTCAGCAGCAGATGTCAGCTCACATAACTTCTTGGTATCTAACCGGATGAACTTTTCATCAAAATTCTTGCGCTCCTACATAAAGGACATCCATTACACTCAAATTTAAAAAAAAAAAAAAAAAAAAAAAATGTCACATAAACCATGCAACATGACACAGGCAAACCGAAAATCCTTCACTTTCTGGGAGGCACTGCACTGTTACAACAAGGAAACAGAGAACTGACCTTATTAGAACGGCCAGGAACTTGATGAAACCGACAATAATCCAGTATTAAGCCCAGAATAGCAGCATTGACTCGTTGAGGAAGTGATATTGCACAATTTTTCGAGGATCCTGTGCCAGTTTGAAGTACTTCTCTGCATATCATTGGGCAAAACATGGCAACCTCTTCCTCTACTTGTTGGATCGATCCATCAGCAGTTTGGAGCCAAATGTAGGACTTCATCTTAACCAATGAACCACAAAGCGATTACAAAAAAAGTGGATAATGCAAAATAGCGACAGCTTTGAATAGTGTAATATAGAAAGCAACAACAATGCAATAAGGATCTACTCACACCTTGGACTTTAAAAAAAGGTTAAAACATATTATATTCGCATACAAAAAGGAATTTGGCCATTCCACAGTCGTTCAACGTACATTCAATACTCAAAGAAATAACAGTGTTTTTCAATGAGAAAATGGATGATCCACCTACGCATTTCATGCAAGCAAACAAGAACGGTCAGACCCTAACAAAAAGAAGAAAAAAAAGCTTCAAGGCTATTATAGTCAGTCATGCCAATAAGCCAGCATTTCAAGCTATATAGTATTGACTTTCAAGTTGGATAATGCGAAGCAAAACGTTCAAGTGCATTGTTCTATCTAATTATTTCTGGTGTAAAACAACATGACATCATTCAGCTAAGAAACACAGTTCCTCTTCAAGCAATATCATTTTTAATTTAAAGTGAAGCTCACAAAACTAATGGATCGTCTTAATACAAAACAACAACTACTCCCCAACTCAAAGCAACTCATGGCTCAAGTAAGTGCAACGCTAAAACCCAAATAGAGCAACAGATAAAAAAGAGCCAGAAGAGGTTAGAGATTAGCAGAGGGGAAAATATTAACATAACTCATCTCCAACAAAAATATAATAATGGAGTCATGTAGCCTTTGAACATAAAACTCTGTTCTTCATTACATACTTCTGGTTTGACGACCGCCATACGGCCTTCTAACATGAGGAGATCAAACTGGCAAGATTATTTATGGGCCCTTTGCAAACTAAAGCAACCTTAAAAGTGCTGATGAAATGGAATTAGGTTAAGCTTTCTTCTCTTCAAAAGAAAGTTTTCAGACACAGACCGCAAACCCGTCACAAAGTAACCCTCTCCAAATTCCAACAAGACACAATGCATCTTCAACAGGATGATTTCATCAGTTTGGAAGCTCTGTACAAAGATGAGAACAGCAAGTTGACCAAGATTACATACTTTAGCAATCAATGAAGTTTTCCCAACATGAACATACATGACATAAGTACACGCACACCCAACAGATTAATAAGAACTAAGAAGGAAAGCAGCAGTTGAACAAGAGTGACAAAAAATAATGGAAAATCACTTTGATCACTCTTTTATGTATCTTCAAAACATTCAAATAATGAAGAGAATTAGGGATATGAAATTTAGAACATAGATAACTTCTTGTCATATGGAAACTTATTCAGCTCGTTAGAAGCTAATTAAACCAGGAATTTCTTTAAACGTTCCACATGCGCATATAATATGTTAGACCATTTCAGTTTCTTCACATCCCCTCCTCTCAGAGTTTAAAA
Source organism: Nicotiana knightiana (assembly GCA_005239525.1). Lineage (NCBI taxonomy): Eukaryota > Viridiplantae > Streptophyta > Magnoliopsida > Solanales > Solanaceae > Nicotiana > Nicotiana knightiana. The sequence goes on along the minus strand of ML368422.1, from coordinate 61,248 downwards.
ACAAAGCCGTAGACTATCAATTGCTTCTCATTCTGTCCTCCTAATACAACCAAAAGGAAATCTCAGATATTTTGCATGTTCTACCGTTGCCCAATCCACCTATGTGTCATTGGAGCATAGATAACCAAAAGGAATTTTGGGACACTTGAGCAAAGCTCGCACATTCTCACATCTATGCGATCTCTGAGTATATTCATGCCATGAATTTGACCATGCCAAATCTCATAACCAAGAAGAAACCTTAATCATATGTTAAGTTCTTTTATACAGTAAGGGACTTCACAAAGAAGAATTCCAGCAGCTAGCAAGGGCCATATTCAGATGAAGGGTAAAAACATTTGTTTTTTGTGTAATGCATGTTCTTTAGGGTGTCTGGGGGTCGTGGGAATCATGCAAGTATTTTTTTTGTTTTTTATTTTGATGTCTAGTAGTAGTAGTTGTTGTCGTTTATTTAGTTGACAACTGTGGTGTCATCTTGTGCACACCTCGACGATTCCAACAGGGGGCATCCAAATATACGCGCGCAAGTGTATATATATATACATATGTATATGTTTGGAGCAATAGGGTCATTTTTCAAGCACGAATAGACCTAGAGAGATGGTCATATCTTTTTGATGAATGTGGTATCGAGGTTCGGCTTATTTGGAGAAGAGGTCAATCTTAGGGGAGACCATTCGAATGGTTGAATTGATGACTTCGCTTCGATCTCTTCGATTGAACCTAAAGGAGACTTCGATCATTCAACTTTAGCTTCTGGAGAAGGAATCATGTCACTTGAAATTTCGGAAGTGAATCCTCTCTTTTAGATCCTGGCCTTGGTAAAACTTGTCTTTGATTGGGATTTCAATTGAAAAGATGTTAGGCCGCTTCTTCATGTGCCTAAGAAGCAGAGGCAATCTCAATTGAAATATATATATATATATATATATATATATATGTGTGTGTGTGTGTGTGTGTGTGTGTGTGTGTGTGTGTATGTTTGACAAGCGGCAATAAGTTGTCTTAGGCAACACGTTTTAACGAGTGAAACTGCTAGACCAAATACAGAAGCCTCTGAAAGACTTCAAATGGGATCAATTTCATAGTTATCAAAGAGAGAAGGGACAGGAAGAGACTTTAAAAGGGTTTTGTAACTTCCGGTTTTCTTCTTCTTATTAGTATTATAGAATAAAAGATACAAATACTTGTTCATACCAATGCAAAGAGGAATCAAACTAAAGGAACAAAATTGAAGTTTCAAGGAAGTAAACAACTAAACCAACTGGGACTTTCTTTTTTTTGCTTTTCCAAAAAAAAATAAAAAATAAAACCAACTAGGACTATTAAATAATTAATATTGAGCATCTGAAGTGGATGAATTCTCCTGTCATAATATCCTTCGGCAGCTAATGGATGAATAGGATTCACATTCTATTCAAGAATTTCCTTTGACATTCTACATATCTCGTAATCGTACACAAACTACATAAAGGTCAATACTAAAACCTCAATCATGTATTCGAGAATTCAAATGCTGGCAACATCATCCGCCTAGCAGTCATTTCTAAATCCTATCGGGTAATACCAATCAGCCAATAAATTCCCAACCCAATTACCACCCATTACATCTTCCCTGTAACAGACCACTAACAACTACTACTACCTATCAATCGCAAACTAGTTGAGGTCGGCTATATGAATCCTCAATACCCTTCCCATATACCTAAGCCTTGGTGGGTAGAGTTAGTCGGTACCTATACCAGTGCGAGGTAGCAGATACCCAATGAAATAGTCGGGTGCACTCAAGCTGCCCTGGATACTACCATCATTGAAAAATATCTCTTTAGCTCCAATGGACCCGGTTCAATCCAGAATAAGCGGGAAATATTAAGATGATAATAAAGTATACCTAGAAAATAAAGCACCAAACGGAAATGGGTTGCAACCTTCAAATTAGTCAAGGAATGAGCTATCTTTAATCATAAAGGTAACTAATTGAGGGAAATGGGTAGTCATTTAATTAACAAATTACAATTGAAAAAAGAATTAAGAATCCAAGATTTGAGCTTATAACAAGTGCTTATCAGCTAATTACTTGGGAAATTGAGCCATAAAATGAAATTAAAAATGAAGAGATGCGCATACCTGACGTAATAATTAATTGCGTCACTGAAGGAAGCTGGTAAATACAGAGCAACAAGAAAAAGAGGTAAGAAAAAGGAGGGAGAGCTAGGGTTTTGCAGGTAGCAAGAAGAAAAGGAGGATGAAAGGAAAATTTTCTTGCGTTTATCAGGCTTCCGTTTGATTTCCGAAATGGAAACTAAGGGATAGTGTAATTCTATATTTCTATTTCTGCTTTTCTTTTTCCTTCTGGTAATACGTTACTGCCAATTGTAATTCACTCAATTCTCCCGTGGATAGTGGTTAGAGCTCTTTGGCTAAGGTGGCTGGGAAAATATTATTTATAGGATACATGCTATCACCTAATGTTTCGAGTCACTTTGCGTGCAATTCAATTATTTTGTAGCGTCGAGCATTAAGGATTGTAGGTTAGGAGTAGCGATAGTTTTTCTTCCTTGTACTGGGTATTTTGATAGAGTTTGTCTAGGACTGCTAGCAGTTTATATTGTGTTCATTTTATTTTTTGTTTTGCTTAGTATTGTGCTATTGCCCTTCCATTTATTTAGTGTCTCTTACGATACTGATATTATTTTTCTGGTTTCTTTTGATGTTACAGATCTATTTTTTGTTTTTTTTTGATATTATTGCCTCTTATGTTGAGCCGATGGTCTTCCGGAAACAGCATCTCTACATTCCGAGATAGGATAAGGTCTGCTACACTCTACCCTCCTCAGACCCCACTAGTAATATTTTACTGGGTTGTGTTGTTATTATTGTTATTTTTGTTATTTTTTACTAGCACAAGCTCAAGGATTAACACGAACTTTAATAATCATTGGATCACACGGGACATTTCATTAATTTTCTTTACGAATCTAAACAACCCACAAGATACACAATAAGAATCAAAATTTTCCTTATAAGTGGATTTTATACCTTCTGAATAAGAACAAATCTTGATATATAAAATGTGCGATTAAATTATGGAAAATACTTTACAATAACAGTCCAGATTCACCACAACTTATTGCCCCTTAATCATATATCTTAATTATGAAAAATTAGTATGATCTGATACATGTACTGAATTTGGACGATTTTTATTAGCTTGTTTGCCTGTATAGTTTGGGATGATGGGGTTGGGTGGAGGTAAAGTGCATGAATAGTATAATATTTTTTATTTTATTTAAAGAATAATCAAAATTTATTAAATTTTTTAACTTAAGATATGCAAATTCGAAGTTGAAAATTGCGGTTCTAAAGTTTCCAAATTCAGACCTATCGTTATGAAGTTGGGTTCTGCCAAAGCCTAACTTTATTCTCAAATTTTAACGTTAGATTTTGGCAGAGCCAACTTCAGAATCAGAGGTATATTTTAATATTAACTTTTAAAATTTCATATTTCGCGTATGAAGTTATAGGCTTTGATAGAGTCCAACATTATACCTGAAGCCCGAAGGTTTGAAGAAGGAAAAAAAAGGGCAACAGGAGATTCAATCTCAATCTTGTCAAAACTTGCTGAATTTTAAAGATTTTTTTTTAAAATTAAATATATTTTAGATAGAAGTGATATAAACGGTTATCTGATTTCCTTTCTATGTTGGGTGGAGGGACGGGGAGAACAAGCCACTTCCATCGCCGTTGTCCAATGTGTGACTTACATTATACCTTTTTTAATTTTTCGGATAATGTAAATAGTGTATGTTGCTCAATTTGAAAAATACTATTCATTATTTGTACTTGTATAGAATAAAATATTTGTACTTTTTATAGAATAAATATATGGAGAGTCCGAAATCTAATCGTGATATTTTTGGACTCAATCGACCATAATAGGTAAAAAAAAGAAAAAAAGACTGAGCACCATTATATATATTGCGCGGTTATTCACCGTGCTATACCTTAACGACACGTTTGTCCGTTGAGGTATAACGCGTTGAATAGACGCGCTATAAATAAATATTGGGCCCACCAGTAGACTTAACTGACACACCAATAATTCATAGGGGTATAACACGCATATTTAAGACGCTATACATCAAATAATTGCACCTCTCCCCTCCCTCCCCAGGACTTAGTTTTTTCTTATTTAAGGAGTTTAATAAATTTTTAAAAATTCATTCAGGATTCTTCAAGTCTAAATATTTATTCGTTAAGTTATTTTATATTTTGTCATAATGTCCGAAGAGCGAAAAATTAGGGTTTCATTTCATTGGGGATGAGGTTGTGGTGGAGAATAAATCAGTATGATATAGTTGTTCTCCCTAAGTTGCCACTTACAATGGAGTACGATACATTGGTATAGTTATTATGTAAAAAACGAGTATGAGCAAATGTTCGGTGAATGTTAAAGTAACCGAAGATATCCGTGCTCTGTTACTCCGCAAGGGGTTGCTTGCTATGCTGAGTTTAACATCGAACACGATAAAACTCTGAAAGATTTTTTGAGGACCCCAGATGAACACCGGGAACTTCTTGTGATAAAAATATTGGAAATGTACGTCAAGGCTGAAGACATTTGCAATAATGAGGTGTCGCAAAGTAGGGATATCCCTCAATCATCGGGTGGTTATTTTGGAGTTGTTTTAGCCGAACAGGTTCCGGGTGAAAGAGTTTGGCCTGATCTAAACTTATCTCCGCGGGCGAATGAGGAGCGAGAAAATAATTTCTCCCCTAGTTTACATAATCCACAAGCCGAGTAGTAAACTTCAATTTTCCTTTGTGTTACGATGTTTATTTTTATGTATTGAATTTGTATTAACACTCATATATTCCACAAGGGGTACCAGCCAGATATGAATTTTACAAGTTATGAACCAATTGCCAGTTGGAATATGCCTAGTTTTGGTGTGTTGGATCATGGTGGTCCATCCGGGAGTCATCATTAACAGGATAATGTGCATCATGGGATATCAACACATTATGATTTGTAAGTGAGGTGATAAAGTTTATATGTAAAGTTTGGATGAATTTGAGAAACTCGGTTTTTTATTGGTTGTGCGGTGAAAACGACCAACTTGAAGGTCCTGTCCTTATTCAATTGCCCGAAGACGACATATTTAATCGGGATCTGGCAGATGCGCAGAGTATGAAAGAGAATAGTGATTATGACAACAATGCCGATGAGTCTGGAGATGACACATCCTTCCCTGATGAGGGTGATGATGATGAGGACAAGAGTGTTGAACCTGATTTGACGAGGGAGCATGCCCCATCTCCCGTTAGACCAAGAGTGTACGAGTCCCATGTGTCGTTTCATTCAATGGAGATTCCATACCTTGATCATTTTCCAAGTATGCCGGATGTGGATGCCCTCACAATGGATCTTGACGAAATTCGGACAACAATGTGGGATGAATTTAGAGCAACAGTGTTGTCAAAAGGCATGCTTTTTGCTGATAAGGCGTGCCTAAGCAGCGCGGTGCGAATGTACAACATAAATGGGTGTCGTGAGATCGTGGTTCATGACTCATCTCCAGAAGTATATAAGGTTATTTGTCATAGATGGTTTCAAGGTTGTAATTGGATGCTACGTGCGAGGAAGCTGAAAACAAATATGTGGGTTGTGGATAAATACATTGGCACCCACAATTATGAAATGGACACATTCAGTGAGAATTATTTTAACTTGAATGTTGACTTGATTTCTCTTGTATGATTTCACACATTGAAGCGTCCATAAGGTACAATATCAAAGAGTGTACAACATCTGTCCACCAGGTATACAGATGTACCATTACCAAAAGAAAGGCATTTCTCGGGCACAAACGTGCGTTTGAAATTGCTGGGATAAGTCCTTTGCCTCTCTACCCAGGTACATGACCGCATTGCAACACCTTAACCCCGGGACTGTTGTTGAATGGAAGCTTGAGCGGAGTCCGAGAATATTAGATATGTGTTCTTGGCATTTAAACCAACCATTGATGGTTTTGTGCATTGTCGGCCGGTAATATCCATAGACGGCACTCATGTTTATGAAAAGTATGATATTAAGTTGTTGATCTCCGTTGCAGTAAATGCTAATGGAAGTATATTCTCCCTAGCATTTTCTATTTGTACCAATGAAAGCCAAGAGACATGGACATTATTTTTGAACCACTTGAAGGAGCACGTTGTCAAACAACGTTCAAGTATTTGTCTAATATCATATCGACATGGCAATATTTTAAGTTATATACAGAATTTGCGTACATGGCAGGAACCATATGCCTGCCACCGTTACTGTGTGAGGCACCTGAAGGCCAACTCCCAAAGGGCTTATCTGAACAAGGACTGCAACAGATCACCGAAAGTGTAAATTCAGAAGGCAAATGGAATTGATCAGGCAGGACTACCAAGGAGCCTATAGTTGGTTGATGCAACATGAGATTGACAAGTGGACTTTTTATGCGAATGGTGGCAAAAGATGGAGAATTCTCACTACAAATGTGTCAGAGTCTTTCAACGGGTTATTGAAGTCTGCACGTAGATTGCCTGTCACTGCCATGGTGCGGATGTCATTCAAGCGGATGGCAGAGAAGTTTGTTGAAAGATCTAGAGGTGCATCGTCATTGATGGAAATGAGTGTTGAATTTATGCTAATACCAATGAAAATATTTGAGAAATACAGGAAACGAGCACAATGGCATTCATTTTACAGTATTGCAACGAGCGAAATATTTTTGAAGTTCGCACTACTATTCATCAAAACCGGGGGAATAATACACACACCGTCAATGAAACCAGAAGGTTATGCTCTTGCGGGAAATGGTCCATCTATCACATGCTTACATGCTATGAAGTGCTTAAAACATACAGGTTTCACGGCAACGAGGTACGTTGATAAAGAATATAGTGTTGCTGCATACTTAAATGCCTATAGTGGACAGTTGCAGCCAGTGGGTGCTGTGCATTAGAGCCGTCTGAACCATTTAAAATGGTGTGTAACAAGAATTATGTACGTCAATGACAAGTGCATAAAATAACGCATATATGGAACCAAATTGATGTTAGTGATACCGTTTATGCACATAAATGTGGCATATGTTCGCAAACAGGATACGACCATCATAAATGTCCTTCAACTGGTTTGGGTAGCGGTGGTAATTCAGCTCCCAGTGGAAGTTCATCCAATGTGTCCAATTATCAAGGATACACGTAGTGTTTTGTTGCAGTAATTTGTTGTAATAAGTGTATGTATATGTTCAGCTTGGAAAATGTATGAAATAAAATTTTGTTTCCATTGGTGTTAAATATAATTGATATTTAGCATTAATACCTTAGTATAACAATTTAACATACACCCGAAGAAAAAAAATTATCATTCGACATTATCGTCGTTGTCTGGCACTATTTCATTGTCACTGTCTTCATTTTCTTCGTCTACATTGTATACATACCCTTTGGGACCGAGGGCATCGTAATTTAGGCCCCATTTGACACACATTTCTCGTATTTCGTCGCTATCATCAATAAGACCACTTGCTTGATTTCTACAATAATATGGGACTCCTACGTCCAACGTTTGTGGTAGAAACTTAGGTAGTCCTTCCCATTTGACCTCTGTTGGGAAATCATGATAATCATTGTCTCTATGCAATTTTTCATTTTCTAATAAATCTCAATGTTGATCCTCCGTTCCTACCCAGGTAGTTAAGATCATTCATTGCATGATGAATAGCTAGTGCCTTTTCCATCTCTAGAATCTCCTTCATCAAATGTCAAATCACTTCTAGTTCATCTTTGTGTGTGTTTGTTTGGAAGGTTGCAGACAGTGCTTGTGGCACAACAAGACCATGCCAGCAACATAGTAATTCATAATCACATTATTTTGAGTAAAAGGGAACCCATTGTAGTTTTTCGCCCCAAATTCGCATACCTTCAGACTTTGTGGAATGCGCTTAGCCCTCAATAATGTGCCCTGCAACTTTGAGATCAATGTGTATATTGATAGGATTATTTTTCAAGTGACGCAGAACACCATACAACTTGTCATCAACCAAATAAGTATAGCAACCTAGAATATTTTTTTCAAGGTAGGGATCGATAGTGTTAAGGCGTGTTCCATGGAGATCTGTTGAACAACCTTCACCCTTTTGCCTCTTCGTGAACCACTTATTAAATGTTAGTGGAATTTTTGAAATCTATGTTGTAATGTTTCTTCAAATAGACATTGAATACAGATCTCTTGGTTCAGTTTAAGAAGATGTCTTATACCCTAAAGAATCATAGAGCGCCATCAATATGCATTATGTGTATTGTTTGGTCGACCTGAAAAAGTTGTTGTTCTGAAAAACTGTCTTGTATCCTAAAAAATCATTATCACGTGAAACATAGCATGCCACCGATATGCGTTATGTGTATTATCTTGTCGACCTGAAAAAGCCGCCGTTCTGAAAAAGTTGTCTTGTACCCTAAAAAATCATTATCACGCGAAACATAGCACGCCACCAATATGCGTTATGTGTATTGTCTTGTCGACCTCAAAAAGCTAATGGTCTGAAAAGGTTGTCTTGTACCCTAAAGAATCATTATCACGTGAAACATAACGTGCCACCAATATGCGTTATGTGTATTAGCTGCCTATAAAAGACTAGCGTATTTTAGTTATTATTTGCGCTTAACGAAACAAGTAGAAAAACTTTCTATTAATTTTTTATTTTTCTTGCATTTGAAATGTCTGGACACAATGACGTACCAAGGTGTTATTGTGGCAAACATGCAATTTTTAGCCATATTGGTCAAATTGCAATCTGGGGCGCAAACGCTGGATCTGTTAACAACTTGTAAGTTATTATATTGGGAAAAACGTTTGTTAATATTTTTTATATAACATGTTAATTAATAGTATTGTGTTATAATCCTCATTGGTAGGACGAAAATCAATGTGCATTTCAAGAATGGTATGATGAACCCATTAACCAAGAATACTACAAATCATGTTTGCACTATGTTTGGAATATGACCGGTGAATACGAACTTCAGATCTTTAAACTACAACAACAACTTGCGGCAGTGAAGGAGAAACTAAAAGAGGCAGAGGAAGAAAAAAATAGGTTGGAAAAAAAATTTAAGTAGTTGAAGCACAGAATAATGGGCGGTAGTGACTAAACAAACACATGGATGTGTTGAGTATAGTATTTTATCTTTATGTTTTACGTGTCAAATATTATCATTAATTGTATCGAATTTAAATTATGTTAAGTTGTATTTTTTCTTATGTTGTAGTATTAAAATAATAAATAACCCAAGAAATAAAAACACATGCGCAAATTATGTAAAACATAAATAATGTTGCTATTATATATTTGATGTCATATATATATATATAAAATAAATGTCAATGTGTCCCACAACCTGTATGCTTTAAAGCATTGGCTGGCCTGAGGCGCATCCCATCACGCCTGGCTACACTATCAGGATCATCCTCATTATGTCGCCTCTTTATCGGAGGATGCGCTGCAGCATGATCGTCGGTAAGGCTGGCAGACTCGGTAGAAGCGGTCGTCGGTCCAACAGTTGCCTACAGAATAATGAGATATTTTAGTATATGAAATATAAATTACTAATGTACGTGTTAGCTAAAAATTTTTAATGGTCATACCATGGTCTCGGCGGGCTCCTGAATAAAATCATCCGTCTCTGGCATGTCTCTCACGACCCGGAATTCCCACCGTCGGGACCCTGATGACACCTAACATTACACTTGCTAGGCAAGCCAACGTTAGAGATTCATTAGCCAATTCTTTTACATTTTCGGTGGTTAAAAACAAATAAGCTATAACGAGTGAAAATGAACGCGGAAATATATATATCAACTTCAAAATATACGTACTACCCAGAATCTAGAGTCACCATTCACGAACATTCTAGAATTTACTACAAGTAAAGGTCTAAAAAGAATACAACTATTTTCAAAATAAAAAAATAGTAAAGTATGAGGTGTAGAAGGGGACGCCAAGGCCTGCGGACGCCGATAGGTCTACCTTGGTTTCCTATTAGAAGGATTGTGCAGCCAACCTCAAGATCAGCTCGGACCAGCTCCAAAATCTGCACAGGAAATGCAAAGTGCAGTATCAGTACAACCAACCCCATGTACTGGTAAGTGTCGAGCCTAACCTCGACGAAGGAATGACGAGGCTACAACGGGTCACTCACAATATAACATGCATACATTATATAATAAAGGCGGAAAGGAAGACAATAAAAAAAAGCAGTAACTTGCAATAAGTAACTACAGTTCTCAAACGTATTTCATTAGTGTTCAGATACTATCAATCCTTAAGTGCAATTAAGACTACCGTACAACTAACACAGTCAGGGAAAGCATAAACACATATATTGTTGCGGCGCGCAATCTGATCCCACCGTACATATCATATTCTTCCCTTATTTCCTCATAATAACATAAACAACAGAATATACATAAAAGTGTTGCGGCGTGCAACCCGATCCCACTATATCATAATAATCACAATCACAGTTCACCATTATTCCACAAACAATCCACCCTTATTACACCTGTTGCGGATTGCAACCCGATCCCGCCGTACAATATCAATTCACCCTTATTCCTCATCAATATATCACCATTATTCCACATGTTTCGACGTGCAACCCGATCTCACCATATCAATATCAATTATTTAGTATGTATAGAAATTTTCACAATTCAAATCACAAAACCCTTCACAATACTTAAACTTCAAACTGAAACAAATGAAAAGCTTGTACACTATGAGAATTCACACAAGTAATACTACTCAGCGAAAACAATTCAGAATATACCATAAAAGTACCGATAAATCAGTTTAAGTAAATAATAGGAGATAACGAAGCTACGGAATAACTAATACCTTTAATAGAGGGAAACGATGTCTATCAAATAGCAATTAGGCATGGGAATACAAGTAAAGCATGTAACAGTCAAGGCAGGAAAAAAGACAATATGAGAAGAACAGGTAAGAAACAGGCAAAACAAATAAATTGGCGGCGCATAAGTACTCGTCACCTCACATATACGCCGCTCACATGAATTTCGTATAGCAAATAGGGCGAGGGTTACTAATTCCCTCAAGTCAAGGTTAGACACAATACTTACCTCGCTCCACATGCCACTTAATGTTCAATTACAGATGTTCCTCTAGAATCCACCTCCAAACCACTTGTATATATCCACAAATGACTTAATAATACAAATATTGCTAAAGAAATCAATTACAATACATAAATTTGGATTCCCCAAGTTTTTCCCTAAAAAGTTAAGAATCGACCCTAGGCCTGCTTGATCAAAACCCGAGGTTCGGACCAAAATCCATTCACCCATTCACCCCCGAGCCCGATTATGTAGTTAGTTTCGAAAATCCGACCTCAATTCGAGGTCTAAATTCCAATTATGCAAAAATTCCTAATTCTACCCAAACTCCCAATTTCCACCATGAAAATCCTAGATTCTAGGTTGAAAATTCATGAAATGTGAGAGGTAATTGAAAGAAAGTGGGTTAGGATCACTTACTAATGTTTTGGGGAAGAAATGGTCTTGGAAAAATCGCCTCTAGGGTTCTAGGATTTGAAAATTTGAGAAATGAACCAAAAATCCCGTCTAAGTCCTATTTCATCAGCTGCAGATGTCGCAAATGCGACGCAAAAAAAACTTCGCAAATGCGAAACTCCCACATTTCTGTTGCCTTCGCAAATGTGGAAATCATAGGATCGCAAATGCGACCCATGTCTTCGCAAATGCGAAGAATCCCCTTTCCCAGTTTCCATCACAAATGCGACCTTATTGTCACAAATGCGAACCTAGGCTGACCTAGGCATACTTTAAAAATGCAAATAAATGGTTCGCAAACGCGAATCTGACAGAAGATGGGGATGTTCGCAAATGCAAACTCTGAACGCAATTGCGAGATCAGAGGCCAGTTCCCAGAAAATGCAGACAACAGCAAAAATTCTAAGTCTAAATCACTCTGTAGCCTATTCGAAACTCACCCGAGCCCTCGGGGCTCCAAACCAAACATACACGTAAGTCTAAAAATATCATACAAACTTTCTCGCACGATTAAATCGCCAAAATAATACCTAGAACTACGAATTGAACACCAAATCGAATGAAATTTTCAAGAAAACTTTAAAATTCCTATTTTCACAATCGGACGTCCGAATCATGTCAAATCAATTATGTTTTCATCAAATTTCACAGACAAGTCATAAATATGGTATTGGACCTATACTGGGTTCCGAAATCAAAATACGGACCCGTTATTAAAAAGTCAAACTTTGGTCAAACATTTCAAATTCAATAAGCCTTTAACTATTAAATTTTGACGAGTTCTGATATCTAGGGCTAGGGACTTTCGATTTTGATTTCGGGTATACGCCCAAGTCCTATATATCTATATGGACCCACAGGGACCGTCAAAACACGAATCCGAGTCTGTTTACCAAAAATGTTGACTGAAGTCAACTCAAATGAAGTTTTTAGGCAAAATTTCTTATTTTTATCAGTTTTCAACATAAAAGCTTTTCGAAAAATGCTCGGACTGCGCACGCAAATTGAGAAAGTATAAAACATGATTTTTAGGTCTTCAGATCATAGAATTAGGTTTCAAAACACAAGATGATCTATCGGGTCATCACAGTGTCAGTATCGCACAAAGTTGCCTCTGTGACGGCCGATGATGGCGTCTTTAAAAAAATGAAAATGATTTAGATACTGATGACTAATCAATGAGATAAAAACAAATAGAAATAATAGTACTACAAACAAACATGCGCCTGAGTAGCGACACACTGCTCTGTCAGAACATCAGGATAACACTAGAGTAGATGAAGTACGCGAAACATCCTTAGCAGCCCTCTATGATGAGCCATAACTCAGTCGTCGTCCACTATGCACCTCTAATATCGGACGATCCTCAACAACCGTCGATGGCCCTGGTTGATCAGGAAAATATTGATCTCACTCGTGTTGCATAATGGTCGTGCCTGCAATCAACAATGGAGCTGACGGGGTCAACTGCGAAGTCCGTGGAGACAACTGCAGGCTAAATGATGACATATCATGAGGAGCATCGTGTGGCTCAGGGTGGTCACCCGACTGATCATCTCTGTTATCCTCCACGGGTGCCTCAACACCCCTTTACGGGACCCCGTCCTCACCGACCACCACGACCTCGTGGGACACCCTTTCCTTTATGGCCACGCCTGCCACGTCTACCACGTTCAGGCTCCACTGGTGGCCCGTGATGGTAGTCCTCTGGAAGCACATAAGTAGCCTCTTATTCTAATCGCTCATCATCTCGGCACGCCTCAATGTTCGGGCAGCCAGATCTGCAACCTAACGACCATACTCATTCAAAGTTGTCGCTCCCACGCCGGTATGTTGTAACATCTGCAGTCCCAGCTGGTAGAACTGATGTAAACCAATAGCCTGTATAACATGTCAAATATTAATTACGGAATGATAATTTATCGTTACAAGTATAACAAATAACATACTAGTGCCTCATGCCTCCCAGCATATGGAATGTACTGACCACCAACGCCATGAACGAGATTCTTGACATGAAGTCAGGTAACGCTATGATACCAACCCATATAATCATGCTCTCCATCCGTACGCTCAGGTGCAAGGGGTGGAGGAATCAGGTCATACCCAAACCTCAATCTTGACGTCTAGCCAGTCCACATATGTCTGGTCGACCCTAGAACGATCATCCCGTTGGTAATGTGTCCTAAGCCAAGCGGGCGGAATAGGTATAATTTGCGGTCGACCAAGCTGGCGAAGGAATCACTCGGTGGCATGATGCTCGATAATATCGAGACATATCAGTAGGACAAAAGAGATCCACATAGCTCGGCCGCTAAAGCTATAATCGGGCAAACCAGCTATGAGCGCGTTGTTGTATGGCCTCCATATGAACTATTAATTAAACACAGGAATCGTGAGTAAACGCAACACATATAAAGCCAGGCCATGTAAACTTAGGCATACATGCACCTGCGCGCCTTCAAGCAAATCCAACAAATCTCTGTAATAGGGGAGATGATGTCGAGCCTTGACCTCTCATTCGTAGCCTCGCCTATCAACCCACACGATGGAGGTGGTGCATCCGGAGTAGTGGGTGGTAGAGGTGGATGGAACTGTAGGAACCGCTCCCAAGCCCAAACTTAATATACATTGTGGGCGTAAAATTTAAGGTATTTTTTTACTATGTATGTTATAATTATGAAAATAATTGACTATGTTTCACTGCGGTAAAAATCCGGCAACATCTTTGTGGGTGCCCATGCACGCCCACACATCTGCCTATACAGGTAACCTATAACAGTTGCACCCCAACTGTAACCAGGTAAATCATTTAACCGCTCAAGATGATGAAGAAATCTCAAGCTGACTAGGTTTCCCGAAGTGTTTGGGAACAATACACCACCAAACATCAACATCATCAACATTATTGTGCAAGAGTCTATAACCTCCACCGGTGAATCATCTGTAATGTCCGCATACATCGCCTCCACATGCTTCCGAATGGGCGTCAACTGCAAATGACTGGCCCCACTCAATGCAGTCTCCTTCATTGGCTGGAAATCGATGAGCCTCTACAACATTTGTAGGTAATGCAATCTCGTATATTCTCTAAGAGCATGCAGGTACGCTACAGGTAGTATATCAACCGGCCGACCAAAAAGAACCTCCACGTCCTCAAGCGTGATGGTAGCCTCACCGGTGCGTAGATGAAACGTGTGCGTCACCGGTCACCACCGCTCTATCATAGCCGTGATCAATGCCCAATCGAACTGCAAACGGTCGATCTCTATGATCCTGTAGAAACCCGTATCCTGAAGGATGCAGTGGGTGGGCCCTAATGAACTCCCACATATCGTCTATATCTATGGCACGGAATGTCTAGGACAAACAATACACATCCCATATGTATGAAGACCTATGCTCGGCCTGTAGTAACAGTAGCTCTAGCGATGCAGGTCCGGGATGCACAGGCGGAACCTCCATGATGATGATTGTAAATTGAACAATATTAATTAAAGTATTTTTCTTTTTAATTGCTCAACATCTTTAAATATATTGCAATATCTTTAATATTAAAATTTATTCTATATTTTTACCATATTGTTACTTAGGTTACTTGTGTTTCAAGTACAAATTATTTCTTAGCTATAGGTGAATACACCTCTTCTTCTCCACCAGTCAATTTACACCACCAAAAAACCCTCACGTCACTTACCTGGAAACTTTTTCTCCAGCGAAAAGGATCCTGAATTTCGCTTCACGTCTATGATTCTCATTTAACTTGCTTTTTACTTATATATCGTTACTTTCTTTGCTTGTTTTGATTTGCATCTACTCTTAGTAGTTTCTCAAATTGCATCTGTTCTTGAATTTGGGGTTGATTTAATCAGTATTCAAACATTGTTGTTGAATACTGAAAACTGGGTGAATCTTTTGTTTTTAATTCAAGAAAACAACTGATTGCCCAAAAAACTCCCGTCAACATCGCCAGAAAAAATAACGTCGTCATTGCCGGATATTTCCAAAGACCTCGCCGGAGAATAGTCTAACGGACGAACTGCTTTGCAGTTCAAAGTTCAAACATACATCACTTTTCCTGAACCTTTTCTCCATCTAAACAAGCTTTTAGTATATCCTATTTCGCTTTACTCATTACGATAATTGAGTTGAGTCCATTGCTCCATTTTATTAACTTTAAATTTGAATCATTGAGAGGTAAATTCTTATAAATTTGACGGAATATTTTCTCCTGCAATTGTATAAATTTTCCACCCTCTGCTGCTGCCAGTGCCGTTCACTGTCAATTTTTCCCCGTCACCGTGCCGCTGTGTAGAGATTGTATTTCTCGCATCACCGATTGACTGACTCCATAATTAATCTCCCCCTATTTTCTTGGTTCTGTGGATGTTTGTGTGTTTTGCAGGTATCACTTTTGTGGCTGCGGTAGGGAGGTGCACGCGCACAAGTAGTAGAGCAACAACGATACGCCAGGTTCCGCAGCATCGGGAGTATACCAAGTCGAAAGTTCCAGGTTCAATTCGCGAAAAATGGTACCTCCCGCCTCATGTTTCTTTGTCTCATGTGTTAATTACTTGTTGTCATAGTATTTCATACTATTCTAATCAGTCTAGTAGTGGGCTTGTAGTTAATATTTGCTCCCTTTGTTGTTCTGTGATGTGTTTTTTTTCTTTTTCTTTTTAGACCTTCGTAGGTATAGAGACTGTGGTTTGGAATGGCAGAGTAGGGTCATGTCCTAGGGGCGGTCAGGTGGTGAGGAGAGGGGTAGGGAAAGGTTCAGAGGGTGGGATTGGGCCTAAAGAGGGTAAAAGGAACAAGGTCGCCTGTAGGGTGAGAATTGGATCGTGGAATATAGGGACATTGATGGGTAAGTTTATAGAGCTAGCGAAGATTCTCCAGAAGAGGAGGGTCAATATAACGTGTGTGGAGGAGACTAGGTGGGTAGGATCGAAGGCGAGGAATGTAGACGGGTATAAATTGTGGTTCTTCGGAGTCATGAAAGGCAAGAATGAAGTGGGCATTTTGGTGGATAGGGAGATTAGAGAGTCGGTGGTAGAGGTTAGACGGGTGAATAACAGATTGATGAAGATTAAGGTAGTAGTTGGAGGGAGCACTCTGAATGTCATTAGCGCTTACGCGCCACAAACAGGCTTGGACGAGGAGGTTAAAAGGCGATTTTGGGAGGTGCTGGATGAGGTGGTGCGGGGTATTCAGCCTACGGAGAAGCTATTCATAGGAGGGGATTTCAATGGTCATATTGGGTCGTCTGTTTGTGGCTATGGTGAGGTGCACAGTGGCTTCGACTTTGGTGATAGGAATGGGGGTGGTACCTCACGATTGGATTTCGCTAGAGCTTTTGAGTTGGTGATCGTGAACTCTATGTTTCCGAAGAGGGAAGAACATTTGGTTACTTCCCAGAGTATGGTGGCTAAGACTCAGATTGACTATCTACTCCTCAGGAGGTGTGATAGTGGGTTGTGCGAGGATTGCAAGGTGATCTTGAGTGAGAACCTTGCAACTCAAGATATACTCCTAGTGATGGACTTTAGTATCTTGATGAAGAGGAAGAAGAGGTTTGTACGGGGTCAGACTAAGATCAGGTGGGGAGCTTTGTCTAAGGATAATACGTGAGAGTTGGAGGGGTGGATGACAACTATGGGTGCCTGGAAGAGTGGTGGGGACGCTAGCTCTATGTGGACGGCAACGATGGACTGTATAAGAGAGGAAGCAAGAGAGGTGTTGGGAGTTTTGAAAGGGTACTCTGGCACGCACTGAGGCGACTGATGGTGGAATGGAGTGGTCCAAGGTAAAATGGAAGCCAAGAAAACGGCTTACATTAAGTTAGTAGAGAGAACCGACAAGGATTAGAGGAGAGCGAATAGAGAAAAATGTAAGGAGGCTAGGAAAGAGGCGAAATTAGTGGTCACAGAGGCTAAGACTGATGCATTTGGTCGGCTGTATGAGGAACTTGGGGGCAAAGGTGGGGAGAAGAAGTTATTTCGGTTGTCCAAAGCGAGAGAGAATAAGTATCATGATCTGGATCAAGTGAGGTGCATCAGATACGAGGACGGTCGAGTATTGATGGAAGAGGCCCATATTAGGCAAAGATGGCAGTCGTACTTTCATAAGCTTCTGAATGAAGAGGGGGATGGAAACATCATGTTAGAGAACTTGGGGAACTCCGAGAGTCACCGCAACTTTAGGTATTGTAGGCGCATTAAGGTTGAGGAGGTCGTGGGTGCGATAGGTAAGATGAGTCGGGGCAAAGCGACTGGACCAGACGATATTCCAATAGAGTTTTGGAGATATGTGTGTAGAGCAGGCTTGGAGTGGCTGACTGGGTTGTTTAATGTTATCTTCAAGACGAAGAGGATGAATGATGAGTGGCGGTGGAGTACATGGTTCCGGTGTACAAGAACAAAAGTGATATCCAGAATTATAACAACTATAGGGGTATTAAGTTACTAAGTCATACCATGAAAGTTTGGGACATGGTGGTGGAAGGGAGGATAAGAAGGGCGGTGCCTATATCGGAAAACCGGTTCGGGTTCATGCCGGGTCGTTCTACTACGGAAGCTATCCACCTTATCAGGAGGTTGGTGGAACAATACAGGGATAGGAAGAGGGATTTGCATATGGTGTTTATTGACCTAGAGAAGGCGTATGACAAGGTCCCTAGGGACGTGCTTTGGAGGTGTCTGGAGGTGAAAGGTGTGACAGTGGCGTACATTAGGGCGATAAAGGATATGTATGATGGATCTATGACTCGGGTTAGGACCGTGGGAGGTGACTCAGAGCCTTTTCCGGTGGTTATGGGGTTATACCAAGGATTTGCGCTCAGCCTGTTCTTATTTGCCCTGGCGATGGACGCACTGACATACCATATCCAAGGAGAGGTGCCATGGTGTATGTTATTCGCTGATGATATAGTTCTGATTAATGAGACGCGAGGCGACGTTAATGGGAGACTGGAGGTATGGAGGCAGGCCCTTGAGTATAAATGTTTCAAGTTGAGTAGGATGAAGACGGAATATGTGGAACGTAAGTTCAGCAACGTGATGGGGGAAGCGGATGTGGAAGTCAGGCTTGACTCATAGGTCATCCTTAATAGAGAAAGTTTTAAGTACTTAGGGTCAGTTATCCAGGGAGATGGGGAGATCGACGGGGATGTTACGCACCGTATTGGGGTGGAGTGGATGAAATGGAGTTTAGCGTTTGGAGTCCTGTGTGAAAAGAATGTGCCACCGAAACTCAAAAGTAAGTTCTATAGAGCGGTGGTTAGACCAGCCATGTTGTATGGGGCTGAGCATTGGCCAGTCAAGAATTCACAGATCCAGAAGATTAAAAGTAGCTGAAATGAGGATGTTGAGATAGATGTGCGAGAACACTAGGCTGAATAGGATTAGGAATGAAGATATTCGGGAGAGGGTGGGCGTGGCTCCGGTGGATGACAAGATGCGGGAAGCGCGACTTAGATGGTTCCGACACGTGTAGAGGAGAAGCCTAGATGCCCCGGTTAGGAGGTGTGAGCGGTTGGCTTTGGCAGGTACGAGAAGAGGTAGATGGCGACCTAAGAATTATTGGGGCGAGGTGATCAGACAGGACATGGCGCGGCTCCAGATTTCCGACGACATGTCTCTTGATAGGAAGGTGTGGAGGTCGAGCATTAGGGTTGTAGGTTAAAGGGTAGTCGAGCGATTTTACTCTTTGCCCCGGTGTCCCTCTTTGTACCGACGAGTATGATAGTGTTTTGTCTAGCACTGCTAGTGATATATGTTGTGTTTTACACTTTTACATAATATTTGTGTTACTGCTTTTCCATTTATTTGTTGTCTCTCACGTTCCTGATATTATTTTTCGGGTTTTGTTGTCACAGATCTATTGTCTCTGAGCCGAGGGTCTCTCGGAAACAACCTCTCTACCCCCTCTAGGGTAGGGGTAAGGTCTTCGTACACTCTACCCTTCCCAGACCCCACTGGACTGGGTTGTTGTTGTTGTTGTATTTTTACTTAGGTTAATACATTTTCTATATTATAATTTTATATGTTAATTTATTATTCTATATGTTGGTTTACCATATTATATGTTAATTTATTATTTTATATGTTATTTATTATTTTATATGTTAGTTTATATTTTATATTTTTGTTTATTATTTTATACGTTAGTTTCTTATTTTATATATTTGTTTCTTATTTTATATGTTAGTTTATTCTTATATATGTTTGTTTTTTTAGTCACTTATTTTTGGGTATAATAGAATTAAATAAATAATTTTCATGACTATACATGCTTTAATTATTAAATATTCATATAAAAATACTTAGTTTGACAAATATTGTTGTTTTTTAATGGGTTAACAAACATGTGGTGGTCCCAGCTCCAAAAGAAGCAATCACCACCCACGTGGAAGGGTTCCTAAGTGTCTACACTTACCTCTTCACGTTGGGTCCCCTCGATCCGATCATCGTTGACTTCTGCAAAAATAACGAGGTGACCCTTCGCTAAATTCAGCGCTCTTTATGGAGGATAGTGATACTGCTCCGCTACTTTGTGAACAAAATTGATGGGCTTCCTTTCACCCTCGACCATCTCATATGACGGTACAACCCTCGACTCTATCCAGGTGGGATAATAAAGCTTCAATGTCGGGCCACCAGGGCACCTTTTTCGAGCATAGATGAAGACAAAGACCGTGGCTGGATAGGCCGGTTTGTTCGAGTGAGGACCACAGACTTAATCCTGGCTGAGAGTATGCTATTTTCCGAGAAATGGAATATGAAACGTAAGTATAACTCCGTCCTCGATTTCTATTTAGTGTATTCATTCTTTTTTCATCCTTTCTCATCGACGTTCTACTTGATGCAGCCGCTGCCTTGATGAAGGGTGCAATCCCCCAGCTCGAGAACTAGGTCATGAGCCTGGTATCGCAATCGATGCATGCCGAGCGCACATGGCGCGATTTGTCAAAGGGTCGGTGAGAGGCTAGTAGTAGGGGTGTTCATCGGTCGGTATGGTATGGTATATAGACATTTTGGTTTGGTATTTTCGGTATTCAGTTTCGTAAAATGCTATACCAATACTGTACCTAATTAAATTCGGTATAGTTCAATTTTTCTCCTTTCGGTTTATTCGGTTCGATAACTTCGGTTTATTTGATTTGAATACTAACAAGTGCATAGACTCATAGACGTTAATATTCTTATTAAATTACTCAAAATGACAAAACTAAAAACGTTTGTTGACAAAAGTTTTGTCCAAAACCAGCAAATACCAACCTAGAGAGAGAAAACTTAGAGAAATGTCTTGTTACTTTCTTAGAGTTAATTGATAAACTTAGAGAATAAAGAAAAGTAAAATTTTAGATTTCTTATATCATGATATAATTAATAAAATGTGTATTGTGTAATACAATATATATTTCGGTACGATATCGGTATTTTGGTATTTTAAAATACCATACCTAATACCATTTTTTTTAAAACTTAAACCAAATACCGTACCTAATACAAAAATACCGAATACCAAAATTTTCGGTTTTGGTATGGTAATTCGGTATTTACCAAATTTTATGCACAACCCTAGCTAGTAGTCATGGTAAACCTTTTTTCCTGACTTAATAATTTGACCATTGTTTAAATACTTTCCTAGGCTTACTCATTTTCTTTATTTTGTAGGTCTCGGAAAAGAGGTGACGATGAGGCCCCCATCTGATGATAAAGAGATCCTCCCCCCACCATCTACCTCGAAGTCGGTGAAGAAGAAGAAAAGGAAAAGGGCTTCAGATTCTGAGGGGCAAATTCCTAAAAAGAAAGCTACCCGCAAGCCTAAGGGGGTCATCATTCCTCTAACTTTGGAGTCGGTCCAAAGGCTAAGGGATGAAGAGGAAGAAGAAGAAGATGATGATGACTCCGGTATGGTGGCCCGTGTACGATCTGACGCCGAGACTCGAGGAGCTACCGAGCCGGTGAAAGCTACAACTGATTTATCTCGACTCGATGAGATTGAGGGGGAAACCTTCGCCGGAGTCCCTGAGCCAGAAAGAGCTGAAGAAGTATCACCTCGAGGTGAGAAGGCTACCGAGGAGGCGATTGGCATTGGTACAGATATCACGCTCGACGCTCCCCGAGATGAGGGCGATCCCCCACAAGACTCGCTTGGGGTAATAAATATCGGGGATTCCACCTCATTTCCTTCATTCTCTAAGTCGAATATACTTGAAGCTCAGGCGTTGGAGACTTGCCCCGAGATCCGAGGGCTCACTGAGGAAAAAAATGTCTTCAAGATTTTCAGTGAGCAAAGAGAAGGAGAATCAAAAGGCTTTCGTGCTGAGCTAGAAGTGGCTCAGAAAGAACATGATGAATTGGCCGAGCAAGTAAGAAGAATATTTGAAGTTAATGGCACTAACTCGGGCGTGGTAGATTACGGTTCAGTCCCGCAGGTCCAATAAAAGCTCGATGTGATCGGGCAACTTCGTGAGGAAGTAGATGCAGTGAAGACTGAGGCCGAGGCATGGAAGAAGAACATGGATCACCTTGCCTCAGAAAAGGAGGACGCCCGAGCCCAACTGGCCTCGACCGAAATCCAACTCAGGAGCATGAAAGAGAAAGCCTTGGTGCAACCCAAGAAAATCGAGGAACTCTAGTCTCAGTTGGATTCGACAATTTCTGATCGGGAGAAGCTAGTCAAAGATCTTGGGGCGTCTAAATCGGAGGTCGAGGCGACCAAGGCCAACACTGATGCAATGATGGCTATCTATCAGAGTGATGCTGAAGTTGCTCAGGTCTGAGCAAAGGAAGTTGCCGAAGCTGCTCAAGTTCAAGCAAATTGGGTTGTTGAGCACGCCAAATTCCAGTCACAGAGGGAGACTCTCAAGGATATCCATGCTCGAGGATTCGATCTTACGGCCGAGATCGAGAGTGCTAAAGAGCTCGAAGCTGAAGCCAAGAGGTTGGCTTATCTTGATGACGAAGACTCCGAGATCCTGAGCGGATCTGAAAGTGGAGAAAGCCCCAAGGGTGAAGATGTCGCCCCTAGAGATGATTAGGCCCTTTAGGATTTTATATTTTGTGTCTCTGCCGAGACCTATTTCGGCTTGTAGAGAATTTCCATCGGGCCATGTTGCCCTTGTAAATGACTTCTAAGTATATATATATATATATATATATATATATATATATATATATATATATATATATATATATATATAAACCTTCTTTCACTTTCATGTCTTTTAAGTCCATTCATTTTCACTAATCTATACAAATGCTGGAATGCCTTAGCATAAAGTTATAGAGTTGTATTCTAAGGTCCGAGATTGACTTGTTTGAAAATCGAATCAGTGTAGCCTTTAGGCTTTATGATTAAGCGAGGTTCTGCTCGGACTCGAAATAAGGCAACCCTTAGGTTTTCTAGTTGAGCAAGAATGATCACTCGAGCTCGAAGTAAAAATAGCCCTTAGGCCTTTGTGTTTTTTGTATTAGGTCGATCTGTCCTTTGTAAAAAATTGTTTATATAAGTAAGGCTTTCTCCTATTTTCGGCTTGAAAAAGTTTCTATCATTTGTATTTACAAACTTGGAATGCCTTAGCATAAAATAATAAGGAATCGTCCGAGAGTTCGAACAACCTTTGCATCCATTAGAATTTTTGATGCTCGATATTATCGAAGCCTTTTATGACTTTGCCGGGGGTAGCATTTAAAACCGGTTATGAAAGAATTCTAAGGCATGTTTTGTTTCGAAAGTCAGACGTCTCTGAACCGTGTTAATTCAGCCGTAGCCTCTTAGTATGGGATCTGCTTGTTGGGCTTATTTTCCCACTTACTTCGAGCTTGCCCGAAGTAATAGTCCCCGAGTAGGGTGGCCGTGGCCTTTAAAGTTAGAGGGTTGCCTAAAAGGTCTTATGACCTAGATGTTTTGATAATTCATTCTTGTTCGAATTTACTGTTTGGGCGGTAGTCCCCGGGGGTGGGGGTGATTATTTGAACTTTCGTTATGATCGGCCCTTAGGCTTGTTTCGATAATAGATCGACAGTATGGAATTATAAAGTAGAAAAACTTTTATAAGGCATGAAATATTGGCAAGGAAAAATACTTTTCTTTATTTTTGCGAAAAATGATTATACATGCGTACATGTTCTGTGCCAGGGCGAGCAACCTACGTAGGCACGGTTCGTTTGACCGTTTAGCCCTTACAAATTTCACCTATCTAGACCCCGTTGTTATGAAGTAATTTCCTCGCAACAAAGTTGATATTCGAGGGCAATGCCCCCAGTATTCGAGGTTGATTGCAAAGAAGACTCGAATACTGTTGAATTATTCTAAGTTAGCACGATCAATGGTTGCCTCATTAAAAACCTCACCGAAAAACCTATTTGGGACAAAACCGGTCTAAGGGAAAAAAGTGCAACGCATGCTTTCAGACCTAAAGACTTCGTGTCGAAAAATCCATTGTTGTTTCTGGTTGACCTCCTACAAGAGTTAGTTTAAAATATAAATGAAAATGGAAGGGGGTGGGTGGGTACCATAGCAGTAATATCATTTTAGGTGTGATATGTTCCAATTGCTCGGTAGTTGCTCGCCGTTCATCACACCGAGCTTGTAATATCCCTTTTCGGTGACTTCAATAATCTGGTATGGTCCTTCCCGGTTCGGACCCAGTTTTCCTTCATTCGGATTTTGGGTGTTGAGGGTGACTTTTCTTAGCACCAAGTCCCCGATGTTAAATTGTCGAAGATTGGCTCTTCGATTGTAGTACCTTTTGATCCGCTATTTTTGGGTGGCCAATCGGACAAGGGCGGCTTCGTGTCTTTCATCCAACAATTCTAGGCTCATATTCATGACCTCGTTATTTGACTCTTTTGTTGCATATCGAAACCTGATGCTAGGTTCTTCTACCTCGACCGTGATTAGAGTTTCGGTGCCATAAACTAATGAGAAAGGTATTGCTCTGGTACTGGATTTCGATGTCATGCGGTATGCCCATAGTACCTTGGGTAGTATTTCTCTCCATTCTCCTTTGGCGTCGATTAGTCTTTTCTTAAGATTTTGGATGATGGTTTTGTTGGTCGATTCAACTTGTCCATTCCCGCTAGGGTGATAAGGTGTTGATCCTTTTGATCTTGTGATCCTTGAGAAATTTAGTCACCTTGCTCCCGATGAACTGTTTTCCATTATCACGCACAATATCGGAGGGTATCCCGAATCGACGTATGATGTGGTCTCAAATAAAGTCTATGACTTCCTGGAAAGCATGTGCTTCAACCCACTTAGAAAAATAGTCAGTTATAAAAAAAAATAAACTGACTTTAACTGGGATCGATGGGAGAGGGTAGACGATGTCCATCCCTCATTTCATGAATGGCCCTGGGGATAAGACCAAATGGAGTTGTTCCCCGGGTTGATGAATCATTGGTGCATGCCTTTGGCATTTGCATTTCTACGTCCCATTTGGCCTATCGACCCGAAAGCTCGGGTATGTGAAAAATATTTTGAAGTGGGTAAGTTGTTACAACACATATTAGATGACATTGAAAATATGGTTTTAGTTTCCTAGAGGCGCTTATTTAAGCAATCGCCAATTTTTCTAAGTGTGGATATCTGGTCTCGGCCTCACCTAAGGTCCAACTAACATAATAGACAGGGAATTGTGTACCATGTTCTTCTTGGACCAATACTCTACTTACCGCTATCTCCGAGACTACCAAATATAAGTAAAGCTGCTCGTCTGCTTTTGGAGTGTGAAGCAGCAATGGGCTCGATAAGTACCACTTTAGTTCTTCCAAGGCCTGTTGACATTCCAGAGTCCATGTAAAGTTATTCTTCTTCTTTAGTAGCGAGAATAATTGGTAGCTCCTATATGATGATCTTAAAATGAATCACCCTAGGGCGGCTATGCGCCCCGTTAGCCTCTGCACAACCTTTACATTATCTACTACCGTGATATCCTCGATAGCTTTGATTTTATCAAGGTTGATTTCGATCCCCCGATTGGATACAATGAAGCCAAGAAACTTGCCCGAGCCGACCCCGAACGCACACTTTATGGGTTGAGCTTCATATTGTACTTCTTCAATATATCAAAAGTTTCCTATAAATTCTTCAAATGGTCCTCTGCTCGCAGGTACTTAAAAGTTTCCTATAAATTCTTCAAATGGTCCTCTGCTCGCAGGTACTTAACTAACATGTCATCAATATAAACTTCCATTGATTTTCCTATTTGTTCTTTGAACATTCGGTTTACTAGGCGTTGATAAGTTGTACTAGTATTTTTTAGTCCGAACGACATTGCATTATAACAGTAGGTGCCGTATTTTGTTACGATCCAAATCCTAACCCAGGTCGCAATGGCGCCCAACACCGTTGTCAGGCAAGACAACATTTATATACTGGTGAGTTTCATTCATTTTTCCAAAAACATTTCCCAACATTTAATTAGAGTAAATTTATGAGGTTCGGTAATAGCATATAACTTAGGAAATTTTAAGCTGAATAACAAAAAAAATGGCATACTTTAATAACTACATCCCAAAAGAATGGTCCACTAGTGTGTGTGCAAGGAACTAGTGTCACAAGTCTACATGCATCTAGTAGAGTAATACCGAAAAGAATAAAAGTTTGTCCTACTGTCTGAGAAAAATATAGACAGAATTAGCAAAAAGAAAAGCTCCAAAGTGTTGCTAGAAGTCGTCAGGAGAAGTAGCTCACTGTGAAGCCTCGACCAGGTATAAATCAGGAACGAGCTCTGGACTGATAACCAGATGCACCTGCCTCAGAACCTGTACAATTAAGTACATAGCCGTAGCATGAGTACATAAACAATATGTACCCAGTAAGTATCCCGCCTAATCTCGAAGAAGTAGTGACGAGAGGTCGACTTGACACTTACTAGGGCCAAAATAATATGTTTTAAATATAAGGCTAAGAAAGAATGGCATTTTATAAATACATGATGAAGACAGGAGCATCAAATTTCTTTGCAATTACCTTTACGTGTCAAGTCCTCTATAGTACAGACTACAAATTTCATTCTTCCAGGATATTCAACAGGTAAATAACCACAGAAACACCAAACAATTAACAATCACATAACATGCCGTGAACGTACAGTCGATACGATACAATAATAAATGTGCACTGCTGAAGGGTCGAACGACTCGAACCATAGATGCATCTATTACACCGCTCACGAATCGAACATGTGACGCGGTCAATATAATAGTAGGGCTACCCCGCTCGCGAATCATACATGCGACGCGAGTGCCCGTATATATACAAATAATTAACAGAAAAATCAGGAGATTAGTAGAGAATATTCTTACAAAGAAGGATCAATAGTCTAAATTGCGAGATGTAACTTTCTAGATGTTCACTTAATGATGTCAATGATATTTGGAAACCTAAATTATCGTTAAGATTATAAACACGGCACATAAAGCATGCTTGTGAATCCTAAACTACCCGACATAACATAGTAGTAGTTGCGCATGGACTCTCGTCACTTCGTGCGTGCGTAACCCCTACAAATAATAGCATATAATTCGTTATATTCACCTACGGGGACAATTCCCTCTTACGAGGTTAGAAAGGAGACTTAACTCGTGTAAAGCCTACTTTCCGGTTCAAGAACGCGCCCGAAACTCCAAATTAGTCGCCCAGAACTCGAAGTTAGCCCAACATCACATAAATAAATCAATATAAGCTCAAAAGTCCACAATTCCCCTATCTAAATGATTATTTCAACCTAATTTGCAAAATCCCAAAATACACCCCCGGGGTCCACATGCTCGGATTCCGGAAATTTTCAAGAAAAACAATCACCCATAGCCTAAGGATCAATATTATATAGTTTTTGCATGATTCCATAACAAATTCCTTGGTAAGTTCTCACTTTTATCAAAACCCTAGGTTTTACTCTAAACCTATGATTTCTACTAATTTAATGTGTTAATCTACCCAAAAATTCAAGTATTAAACTCACTTTATGGTAGGATTTACTTACCTTACAATTGCTAGGTTGAATATCTCCTTTACAAGCTCTCCAAATCGTCCAAGATGAAGAAAAATGGTTAAAAAATGACTAAGTCCCGTATTTTAAACAACCTCACTGCCTTCAGGTTTTTCGCACCTGCGGTCTTGCATCCGCGAGAAAAATCTCGCACCTGCGGAATTGGGCAACCCTCTGAGGCCGCACCTGCGAGGCGTTGACCGCACCTGCGGTCTTTGCAGCTACGGCTGGTCCTTCGCAGATGCGGTCGCACCAGATCTGGTGTACCAGTAGTTCTTCTAAGGCTGGTTTTTACCTCGCGCAATGTCCGAATGGCATTTGGGCCCACCCGAGGCCCCGTCCAAATATACCAACAAGTTATAAATCATAATATGGACTCGCTCGAGCCTTCGGAACGTCCGAAACAACGCTAAATCTAAAAATCATACCCCAAAACCTATTGGATCCAACTTAAGAACTTTAAGTTCTTGAATTCGCCTTCAACATGCCGAACCTACCTATACTACTTATAATGACACAAAATTTTGCGAGCAAGTCATAAATGACATAACAGAACTATTTCCAGTCTCAGAATTCCATTCGGACCTCGATAACACAAAATCATGTTCTAAACCTCAATTTTGAACTTAAGGAATCATATTTCACTATTTGGAGCCGAAACGCTCCCGGGTCATCCAAAACCCGTTCCAGAACCTATGCCCAAGTCTGAAATCATCATACAAACCTACCGAAACCTTCAAATCTCGATTCCGAGGTCGTTTGCCAAAATTGTTGACCGAAGTCAAACTTGGCCTTCAAGGCCAACCTTAAGGGACTATGTATTCCTATACCACCCCAAACTCCTCCAAACTTCGAACCACCCGTCCCCGCAAGTCATAAATCAGAAAAAGAAACTACGGAAAGTCTCATGTAGGGTCACGGGGTCCTAGAACACAAAACAACCGGTCGGATCGTTACATTCTCCACCTCTTACACAAACGTTCGTCCTCGAACGAGTCTAGAATCATACCTGGAGTGCTGAATAAGTGTGGATATCTGCTTCGCATGTCCTCCTCGGACTCCAAAGTCTCCTCCTCGACTGGTTGGCCCCTCCACTGGACCTTTACGGCGGAAACCCTCTTGGACCTCAACTGGCGATCTTGCCTGTCGATGATAGAAACTGGCTCCTCCTCGTAACCCAATTTCTCATCTAGCTGGATGGTGCTGAAGTTTATTACGTGAGAGAAGTCGGCGTGGTACCTCCGGAGCATGGATACATGAAAGACAAGATGAACTCCTGATAAACTGGGAGGTAAGGCAAGCTCGTAAGTAACCTCCCCAACTCGCCTCAACACCTCGAATGGACCTATAAACCTTGGGCTCAGCTTTCCCTTATTCCCAAACCTCATAATACCCTTCATCCGCGAGACTTTCAACAGAACCTTCTCGCCATCCATAAATGATACATCACGCACCTTCTGGTCCCCTAACTCTTCTGTCTGGATTGTGCTGTGCGAAGCCTCTCCTGGATCAACTTTACTTTCTCCAAGGCATCTTTCACCAGATCGGTGCCATATAACCTAGCCTCTCCAGGATCAAACCACCCAAGGGGAAAACGACATAGCCGACCATACAAGGCCTCAAATGGAGCCATCTCATTGCTGGACCGATAGCCGTTATTATAAGAAAAATTGGCCAAAGGCAAGAACTGGTCCCACTGCCCTCCAAAGTCAATCACACATGCTCTGAGCATGTCCTCTAATATATGAACTATCCGCTCCAACTGCCCGTCGGTCTGAGGGTGGAATGTTGTGTTGAGCTCTACCCAGGTGCCTAACTCACTCTGTATTGCTCTCCAGAAATGCAAGGTGAACTGAGGACCTCGATCTGATATAATGGACACAGGCACACCGTGCAACCGAACTATCTCCCGAATGTAGATCTGGGCCAACCTCTCAGAAGTGTAAGTAGTAGCTACTGGAATGAAATGTGCCGACTTGGTCAACCTGTCCACAATAAACCATACCGCATCAACCTTCTTCAAAGTCCGTGGCAACCCAACTACAAAGTCCATAGTGATGCGCTCCCATTTCCACTCAGGTATAGGCATCTGATGGAGTAGACCTCCTGTCCTCTAGTGCTCATACTTAACCTGTTGGAAATTTAGACATCTGGCCACATACTCCACTATGTCTTTCTTCATCCGCCTCCACTAGAAATGCTGCCTCAAGTCACGATACATCTTTGTAGCACCAGGATGAATAGAATATCGTGAGCTGTGAGCCTCCTCTAGAATCCTCTCCCTCAGGTCACCAACATTAGGGACACATAAGCGACCCTAAAGTCTCAGAACACCATCCTCGCCAATAGAAACCTCCTTGGCACCATCTGCAACACTGTCTCCCGGAGAGCTACCAAGTGCGGATCATCATACTGCCGAGTCTTGATCTCCCCCAATAATGAAGACTGAGCCACCACACGTGCAAGAACCCGGCTGGGCTCTGAAAAGTCCAACCTCACCAAGCGATTAGCCAAGGACTGAATGTCTAAAGCTAGTGGTCTCTCCTCTGCTGAAATGAAAGCCAAGCTACACATGCTCTCCGCCTTCTTTCTTAAGGCATCTGCAACAACATTTGCCTTGCCCGGGTGATAAAGAATGGTGATGTCATAATCCTTCAGCAACTCAAGCCACCTACGCTGCCTCAAATTAAGATCTCTCTGCTTGAACAAGTGCCGCAAACTGCGATGATCTGTATAAACCTCACAAGGTACCCCATAAAAGTAGTGCCTCCAAATCTTAAGAGCATGAACAATCGCCGCCAACTCCAAATCGTGCACAGGGTAATTATTCTCATGAACCTTCAGCTTCCGTGAAGCATATACAATAACTCACTCCTCATGTATCAACACACATCCCAAACCAACGCGTAAAGCGTCACAATAAACGGTATACATGCCAGAACCGGAAGGCAACACCAGAACTGGTGCTAAGGTCAATGTCGTCTTGAGCTTATGGAATCTCGCCTCACACTTGTCGGACCATTGAAATGGGTCATTCTTATGGGTGAATCTAGTCAGGGGGGCTGCAATGGATGAAAACCCCTCCACAAACCGGCGATAATAACCTGCCAGTCCCAAGAAGCTCCTGATCTCTGTCGCTGTAGTAGGGTGGCCAACTCTGAACTGCCTCAATCTTTTTAGCATCCACCTTGATACCCTCTCCGGATACCACATGTCCCAAGAATGCCAGATAATCCAACCAAAACTTACATTTGGAGAACTTAGCGTACAACTTTTGTTCTCGCAAAGTCTGGAGCACAACTCTCAAATGCTGCTCGTGCTCCCCCAGGCTACATGAGTAAATAGAATGTCATCAATGAATACAATAACAAAAGAATCAATATGAGACCTGAACACTCTGTTCATCAAATCCATAAACGCTGCGGGGCATTAGTCAAGCCAAAGGACATCACCAGGAACTCGTAATGACCATATCTCGTACGGAAGGCAGTCTTCGGAACATCTGAGTCCCGAATCTTCAGCTGATGGTACCCTGATCTCAAGTCAATCTTATAAAACACCCGAGCACCCTGCAACTGGTCAAACAAATCATCGATACACGGCAACGTGTACTTGTTCTTGATGGTGACTTTGTTTAACTGGCGGTAGTCAATACACATCCGCATAGTCCCATCCTTCTTCTTCACAAATAACACTGGAGCACCCCAAGGCGATACAATCGGTCTAATAAACCCCTTAGCTAACAACTCCTCAAGCTGTTCTTTTAATTTCTTTAATTCCTTCGGAGCCATACGGTATGCGGGGATAGATATAGGTTAGGTTCCTGGAGCTAGGTCAATGCAAAAATCAATGTCACCATCCCGGTGGCATGTCTGGAAGGTCTGAAGGAAGCACATTAGCAAACTCTCGAACTACTGGCACTGAATCAATCGTCGGAGACTCGGCGGTGGTGTCCCGCACATAAGAAAGATAATACAAACAACCCTTCTCGACCATACGTCGAGCCTTCAGGAAAGAAATGACCCGACTAGTTACACTAACTGAGGAACCTCTCCACTCCAATATCAGCAACCCGGGCATGGCTAGAGTAACAGTCTTGGTATGGCAATCTAGAATGTCATGATAGGAAGATAGCCAATCCATGCCTAGGATGATCTCAAAATCAACCATATCGAGCAACAGAAGGTCCGCTCTGGTCTCGAACCTATAGAATGTAACCACACAGGACCGATATATCTGGTCCACCACCACAGAATCGCCCACAGGGGTGGACACATAAACATGAGTAACCAAAGACTCACGAGGAAAATCCAGGGAATGAGCAAACAAGGCTGGCACATATGAATAAGTGGATCCTGGGTCAAATAATACCGATGCATCTCTACCCATACTGAAATGATACTTGTGATCACGACATCTGGTCTAGCGGGAAAAGCATAGAATCTAGATGGAGCGCCGGATGAATGACCTCCACCGGAATTAACAGGAGCTGGCTAGGCTCCACCTACCTGGCCTCCACCTCTAGGATGACCTCTACTAGCCTGTCCTCCACCTCTGGGTGGCCGAACCGCCGGTGCTGAAACCATAGGCTGATGACTCTACTGAACGGACTTGCCCCGAAGCCTGGGACAAGTCCTCCTAATATGTCCTGGATCCCCGCACTCATAACAACCTCTCGGCACCATAGCCTACTGCCCTGAAGACCCAGAATAGCTGGAGTACGGTATGAACTCTCTGGCATAGCACTGAAATAAGGGCTGGGAGACCCCTAATGACCAGAATACCCGCTGGAGGAACCCTGAATGGCTGGAGGGCGATAAGAACTCACCGGAATAGCACTGAAATAAGGCCTCGTCGGAGCACCTCGAGGAGGTGGTGGAAGTGCTGAATATGGTGGCCTACTACGCTGGCCCCTACCAAACTGACCTCTGCCCCTGGCTGGAGCGCCTCTAAAATCCCTAGAAAATCTAGCTCTCTTATCTTACTGCCCCTGCTCTCTGCTCCTCGACCGATAACCCTCAATCCTGCGAGCAATCTCTACCACAAGCTGATAAGGAGTCCCCATCTCCACCTCCCGGGCCATGTTGGCCCTAATACCTGAGTGCAATCCAGCTACAAATCTCCGCACTCTCTCTGCGTCAGTAGAAAGTATCATGAGTGCATGACGAGACAACTCAGAAAACCTAGCCTCGTAGTCAGTAACTGACATCTGACCCTGATCCAGCTGCTCAAACTGATACCGCAACTCTTTCCTCTCAGAGGATGGAATATACCTGTCCAGGAATAGCTGAGTGAACTGATCCCAAGTGATGGGAGGAGAATCTGCCTGTCTGCCAAGAATGTAGGACTGCCACCATCTACGGGCCCTGCCCTCTAGCTGGAAAGAAGTGAAGTCAACTTCATGGGACTCCAGTATCCTCATGTTGTGAAGTCTTTCCCTGCACCTATCAATAAAGTCTTGGGCGTCCTCATGACGCTCGCCTCCGAAGACAGGAGGGTGCAGTCTAGTCCATCTGTCTAATAGCTTCTGCGGATCACCGTCCGCAGTTGGTCTGGGCTCAGGTGCTGCTGTTACTGGCTAGGCCCTGCCTACGGGCAGTGTACCCAAGGTATAATATACTGCTGTTGCGTGCCCTGTGGCCTGGACAGTAGGGGTCTGTACTCCCCCTCTCGCCTGAGATGTGGCCGGATCCGCTGGAAATAAACCAGCATGAGTCATGGTGTCCATGAACCGCATCATACGGCCCATGACCTCCTGAAATCCCTGCGCCGTCAAGAAGTCCAACGGGGAAGGATCTGTTGCGGGCCCCTCTCCCTGCTCCTCAGTGGTAGGATCCTCTGCTGGATCCACTGGTGGTGAAACTGGGGAAGCTCTGGGATGCCCTCGTCCCCTACCTCGAGCCGGTGCCCTCCCCCGACCTCTGCCGAGCCTTCGCTGGTAGGGGTAGCGGCCCCTCCTTGGTCTGGAATCTGTGCGCGTCCTCACTATCTGCGAGAGAATAGAAGAGTGAGATTAGCATACTATTAACTGCATGATAGAGGATGAATAAGGAGAGATTTCCTAACACCCTATAGCCTACCGAAGATAAATACAGACATCTCCGTACCGATCTGCAAGACTCTATTGGGTTTGCCTGTAACTCGTGAGACCTACGTGAATCCAGAGCTCTGATACCATATTGTCACGACCCAAATCCTAACCCAGGTCGCGATGGCGCCCAATGCCGTTATCAGGCAAGCCAACAGTTATCTACTGGTCAGTTTCATTCATTTTTCCAAAAACATTTCCCAACATTTAATTAGAGTAAATTTATGATGTTCGGTAATAACATATAACTTAGGAAATTTTATGCTGAATAACCAAAAAAATGGCATAATTTAATAAATACATCCCAAAAGAATGGTCCACTAGTGTGTGTGTAAAGAACTAGTGTCACAGGTTTACAAGCATCCAGTAGAGTAATACCGCAAGGAATAAAATTCGTCCTACTGTCTGAGAAAAATATAGACAAAATTAGAAAAAAGAAAAGCTCCAAAGTGCTGTTGGAAGTCGTCAGGAGAAGCAGCTCACCGTGAAGCCTCGACCAGGTATAAATCAGGAACGAGCTCCGGAATGATACCTAGATGCACCTGCCTTAGAACCTGTACAATTAAGTACAGAGCGTAACATGAGTACATAAGCAATATGTATCCAGTAAGTATCCCGCCGAATCTCGAAGAAGTAGTGACGAGAGGTCGACATGACACTTACTAGGGCCAAAATAATATGTTTTAAATATAAGGCTAAGCAAGAATGGCATTTTATAAATACATGATGAAGACATGAGCATCAAATTTCTTTGCAATTATCTTTACGTGTCAAGTCCTCTATAGTACAGATTACAAATTTCATTCTTCTAGGATATTCAACAGGTAAATAACCACAGAAACACCAAACAATTAACAATCACATAACATGCCGTGAACGTATGACCGATACGACGCAATAATAAATGTGCACTGCCGAAGGGTCGAACGGCTCGAACCATAGATGCATCTATTACACCGCTCATGAATCTAACATGTGACGCGATCAACATAATGGTAGGGCTACCCTGCTCGCGAATCATATATGCGACGCGGGTGCCCGTATATATACACATAATTAACAGAAAATCAGGAGATTAGTAGAGAATATTCTTACAAAGAAGGATCAATAGTCTAAATTTTGAGATGTAACTTTCTAGATGTTCACTTAATGATGTCAATGATATTTGGCAACCTAAATTATCGTTAAGATTATAAACACGACACATAAAGCATGCTTGTGAATCCTAAACTACCCGACATAACATAGTAGTAGCTGCGCACGGACTCTCATCACTTCGTGCATGCGTATCCCCCACAAATAATAGCATATAATTCGTTATATTCACCTACGGGGACAATTCCCTCTTACGAGGTTAGAAAGGAGACTTACCTCATGTCAAGCCTACTTTCCGGGTCAAGAACGCGCCCAAAACTCCAAATTTGTCGCCCAAGGACTCAAAGCTAGCCAAACATCACATAAATAAATCAATCTAAGCTCAAAAGTCCACAATTCCCCTATTTAAATGATTGTTTCAACCTAATTTGCAAAATCCTAAAATAAACTCCCGGGCCCACATGCTCGGATTCCGAAAATTTTCAAGAAAAACAATCACCCATAACCTAAGGATCAATATTATATAGTTTTTGCATGATTCCATAACAAATTCCTTGGTACATTCTCACTTTTATCAAAACCCTAGGTTTTACTCTAAACCCATGATCTCTACTAATTTAATGTGTTAATCTACCCAAAAATTCAAGTATTAAACTCACTTTATGGTAGGATTTACTTACCTTACAATTGCTAGGTTGAATCTCTCCTTTGCAAGCTCTCCAAATCATCCAAGATGAAGAAAAATGGTTCAAAAATGACTAACTCCTGTATTTTAAACAACCTCACTGCCTTCAGGTTTTTTGCACCTGCGGCTCGAGGACCGCACCTGCGGTCTCGCATCTGCGAGAAAATCTCGCACCTGCGGAAAAATGGGAAGGGGCAAGTGGTCGCACCTGCGGCTCCGCACTGCGGGAAATGACCCGCACCTGTGGAACTGGGAAACCCCCTCTGAGGCCGCATCTGCGAGGCGTTGACCGCACCTGCGGTCTTCGCACCTACGGCTGGTCCTTAGCAGGTGCGGCCACACCAGATCTGGTGCACCAACAGATCTTCTAAGGCTGGTTTTTGCCTCGTGTGATGTCCGAATGGCATCCGGGCCCACCCGAGGCCCCGTCCAAATATACCAACAAGTCCTAAATCATAATATGGACTCGCTCGAGCCTTCGGAACGTCCGAAACAACGCTAAATCTAAAAATCATACCCCAAAACCTATTGGATCCAACTTAAGAACTTTAAGTTCTTGAATTTGCTTTCAACACGTCGAACCTACCTATACTACTCGGAATGACACCAAATTCTGCGAGCAAGTCATAAATGACATAATGGAACTATTCCCGATCTCAGAATTACATTCAGACCTCGATAACACAAAATCACGTTCTANTTAAAGGCCCCGTCCAAATATACCAACAAGTCCTAAATCATAATATGGACTCGCTCGAGCCTTCGGAACGTCCGAAACAACGCTAAATCTAAAAATCATACCCCAAAACCTATTGGATCCAACTTAAGAACTTTAAGTTCTTGAATTTGCTTTCAACACGTCGAACCTACCTATACTACTCGGAATGACACCAAATTCTGCGAGCAAGTCATAAATGACATAATGGAACTATTCCCGATCTCAGAATTACATTCAGACCTCGATAACACAAAATCACGTTCTAAACCTCAATTTTGAACTTAAGGAATCATATTTCACTATTTGGCGCCGAAACGCTCCCGGTTCATCCAAAACCCGTTCCAAACCTACGCCCAAGTCTGAAATCATCATACGAACCTTCCGGAACCTTCAAATCTCGATTCCGAGGTCGTTTGCCAAAAATGTTGACCAAAGTCAAACGTGGCCTTTAAGGCCAACCTTAAGGGACTAAGTGTTCCTATACCACCCCCAAACTCCTCCAAACCTCGAACCACCCATCCCCGCAAGTCATAAATCAGCAAAGCAACTAGGGGAAGTCTCATTTAGGGGCACAGGATCCTAGAACACAAAATGACCGGTCAGGTCGTTACATATTTAGTGATGAACGAGGTCTTTTCCTAATCATTCGAGTTCATCTGTATTTGGTTGTACCCAGAGTAAGCATCGAGAAAAATGAGAATCTCGTGGCCGGCCGTGGCATAGATCATACCACGGTGTTAGGCAAAGGAAGAGAATCCTTAGGGCATGCTTTATTCATAATTTTATAATCTACACACATTCTAAGTTTATTTCCCTTCTTAGGGACTACCACTACGTTTGCTAACCATTCGGGATATTTTACTTCCCGAATGGATCCTATTTTGAGAAGTTTGGTTACCTCGTCCTTGATGAAGGCATGCTTAACCTCAGACTGGGGCCTTCTTTTCTGCTTTACCGGATAAGACCTCGGGTCCAGGCTTAGTTTATGGGTAGTGATTTCCAGTGGGACCCCTGTCATGTCGAGATAGGACCAAGCAAAGCAATCCATGTTAGCTAAAAGGAATTGGATAAATTTTTTCCTGAGCTCGGGGATTAGCCCCGTGCCCAGGTATACCTTATGTTTGGGAAGATGTTCGATCAATATGACTTGTTCCAGATCTCTTCGATCATTGACTTGGTGGCGTCGGAGTCATCGAGGATTATGAAGGATCGAGGGGTCCAATAGTCATCATTCTTGTTGATCCCTTTCCCCTCCGATTTGGTCAAGGCTGTTGTCTGTGGTTGCTATTTGGCTTCCTGTTTTGCCTTTGAATCCGATCCTTTTGTAGATGAGAGTGCCGATATTGGTATCACTCCATCGACCTAAAACATTTCCTTGGTGGAGAGCTGCTCCCCGTAAACCCATTTTGACTCCCTCTGGTGTTAGGAACTTCAAAACCTGGTGAAGGGTCGAGGGTACTCATGTTATGGATCCATGGCCTTCCAAACAGCGCGTTGTACCTCATGTCACCCTCGATTACATGGAACTTTGTCTCTTGGATGGTCCTAGCCACGTTCACTGGCAAAGTTATTTCGCCTTTGGTGGTTTCTCATGCCATGTTGAAGTCGTTAAGCACTCGGGCTGCGGGCACAACTTGATCCTGTAGGTCGAGCTGTTCTACGATCCTCGTTCGAATAATGTTGGCCGAGCTACCTGGATCAATCAAAACATGTTTAACTTGAGTTTTATTCATAAGAACAAATATTAACAGTGCGTCGTTGTGGGGTTGTAGGACCCCCTATGCATCCTTGTGTTGAAAGACAAGGTCCCTTCCGGTACATAATCTCGAGTCCGCTTTTCCCTTCTAATCGACACCTTGGTGCGATTAAATACGGTCCCCTGAGGAACATCGACCCCTCCAACAATCATGTGGATCACGTGTTGCGGCTCGTCTTTCTCATTCTATCTATTTGAATCTCTGTTCTTGAAGTGGTTCTTAGCCCGGTCGCTTAAGAATTCTCAAAGATGCCCCTCGTTGACTACCTCCTTCCTCAGTTGTCTGCAATCTTTTGTTCTATGACCATGGGTGCCGTGATACTTGCACATCTGATTAGGATTCCTCTGGGCCAGATAAGTCTGCAGAGGTCGAGGCCACTTGGTATCTATAATGCGTCCGATGGTTGATACGATAGCTGACGCATCAATGTTAAAGTTGTATTCCGATAGCCAAGGTGCTTCTTTGGGTTCGATATTCCTGTTGAAACCACTCTTACTCATGAGTTCTCGAGAGCTCTGACCTCGATCATTTCTTCTATCACTTTGAACGGGGTTGCGCCCAGGCACGTTGTTTCTCTGATCTCCATCGTATGGCTGGTATCAATCTCTATTTGACCGTGGTTCCCGACGATATCCTTTTTCACTCTGTCGACGAGCCTGATAGGATAAACGGAACCGGAAGGAGTTCCCTACTTGTCATCTTCGACCCTAATTTTTGACAGATACCGATTATGCACATCAGCCCAGGTGACATTTGATCAAATTCTGCTGTAACTGTTGTGCTTCAGATGTTTAACTCTTGAATGAAGGCCTGTATGACCCAATCATCGGCAACCCACGATAGATCCATGTGTTCCATTTGGAAACGAGATACGAACTCTCTGAGCATCTCGTTGTCTTTCTGCCTCACTTTAACGAGGTCCGACTTCCTAGTCTCGATCTTTATGGCTCCGGCGTGCACTTTAACGAAGGAATCTGCGAGCATGGAAAAAGAATCAATGGAGTTGGGTGGAAAATTATGGTACCATATCATTGCTCCCTTTAATAAAGACTCTCCAAATTTTTTCAGCAATACGGGCTCGATCTCATCGTCCTCTAGATCGTTTCCCTTAATTGAGCATGTGTAAGAAGTGACATGCTCATTGGGGCCGGTAGTTCCATTGTACTTGGGAATTTCTGGCATGCGGAATTTCTTTGGAATGTGTTTAGGAGTTGCGCTCGGGGGGAAGGGATTTTTCGGGGGGAAGGGCTTTTGACGAACTTCTTTGAATCCAAACCCTTCAAAATCGATGGTGCCCCCGGAATTTGATCAACTCTGGAGTAATATGTTTCTACTTTCTTGTCATTTGCTTCAATCTTCTTCTCCCCCGAATCAATTCGCTTTGTCAGCTCCTCGAGCATCTTCATGATAGCAGGGTCGGTCCCTGATTCATTTATGTTTGACCTTTCCGACACCAGTTCAGCCCTATGAACAACTTCCAGCGATGGCTCAGGCTCAGCCCTGCTCGGTGCATGGTTATGATTTTGGAGTTGTACTATTGCAGCTTGTCGAGCCTGCAACATTTCGAATATTATTCGAAGGCTGATTATGCCTTCTTCACCGCCCTGTGCGTTCTGACCGGCTGATGGAACGTCCCTACGAACACTATTTTCGGGGTCGATGGCCAGATTTGCATTGATGGCAATGTGGGAACTAACGTCGATGGGGTCTGCAATCGGGACTCCTTCGAGGTCAACTAGAGGCACTTCGTTCCCTGGGGCGGCTATGTTGTTGTTTTCGCCGTGAAAACCAAGGCCATTGTCGATGTGTGTGGGTACTGCTTGAGAGTTCGACATGCTGATCCTAAAATCAAAAATGCTTACGAGAACACGAAAGCAGTGTGTGTTACGGAAATTAGCACCAGGAAATCACTATTATCCTTAGCCCCACAGTGGGCGCCAAACTGCTTACCCTTAAAATCGGATAACAATTAAATTTATAAGTAGTTTTAAGGATATGTGATTTCACTTGGTACAAACTGAGAAATATGTAAATTGATATTAGAAATTGACGTAAATAAAGATAAAGCAAACCAATGAGATGTGCAGCTTTGAACCTCGAGCAAGGTCGCCCTAGAACCAAATGAGTATGCTATAGAAAAGTATGCGCTGAGCAACAGTTCTACTTAGAGCCCCCTTTATGTAGTAGAGGAGTTCTATTTATGATATAATTCTAAATACAGTAGGAAACTCCATGATTGGATAATTAACCGGTCTTGACGTGATACGTGTCGAGATTTCCGCCACGATCCTTGTCCGATCGCGAATATCTCGGTTTTTCGTTATTCGACTCAACAGGCTTCCCCCGATCTCGCTCGATCCCTGTTATGCTTGGTCTCGATCTCTATCCCGTTCGGTCCCGATCTCGGCTAATCTCGATCTCGATCTCGATCGGTCCCTGAATCACGATCTCGGCAACCTGACTTCGAACCCTAGCATGCCACCTCGGTCTCGATTAACCGTACAAAAAAGGACAACCCCGATTTTGACCGTATACAGAATTTTCAGTAAAATCCTAAGATAGTATTTTTTTTTTGTGTGTGTGTTTCTTTTACTTTTCATAAACTCAGCGAATAAATAGTTGTTATAGAAATAAAGGGAAGATTCTTTTAACATAGAATAGCCTACAATAGCCGATAAGCCAAATTTACATGTTACGAACGACATAGAGAAAGCCAGTGAGTTAGATAAAAAGAAAAAATAATTCGGACAAATAAAAAGTGACATAACCTCAGACCAATCAATGGAATTGCCAAAATTTTGGTAAAACGAAGAAAGGAATATATTTCTTTTTTATTTCTATAGATAAACTACATATGTGACTTAGCTCTAATGAAATAAAAGCAAAGAAACTAGTTGCATGCAGTAAGAATTTTAGTTGACTGTAAGACAAAATTTAGACTCAAGATAAAAATAAGGTAGAATATGATCATAATGAAGCTTAGCTCAAACCAAATCTAGATCACTTACAATCATGATACTATTAGTGAAACTTTTATCTTTTTCTCTAAATGCGCACGATTCTGTCCATAAAGAGCTGTTATTTGGCAGATACAAAAATATATAAAATTTAGATGTACAGATAATTGATAATCAGATGGTATTTTCTATAATAAATAGTAGTATCATTTAAGCTACTACTGTATTGCATGAATAATTTATCACGTCATATCCAATAAATTCAAAGTAATTGTATGTGGTATTTGAAATAGAAGGGTGTCCGAGTGAAAATAAGCACCTGCACTTGGCAACATACAGTCCACTCCATTTCAGTCTCGTGCGCCTGATCCTGCAAATTGTAAAATTCTCCTAAAGTTGGACCTAACCTACCGAAAAAGGTTATTTACCTTATTTTTTAGGTTACGTCACTTATCGTAGATAGATAGTTGAAATTCAATGCCTATATTAAGCATAGCATCTGCAAAATCAGATACAGGTAGATGGGACAAATACTAGTGCATCCAAAACAATATTTAACTCAGTGAGACATCAGCTACAGCATTGAAGCTGCAGAAAGCAAATATCTTCCTTTGATTGTTCAATCAACAGTACCTGGAATATTCCAATACATTGTTT
Organism: Nicotiana knightiana; assembly: GCA_005239525.1. Lineage (NCBI taxonomy): Eukaryota > Viridiplantae > Streptophyta > Magnoliopsida > Solanales > Solanaceae > Nicotiana > Nicotiana knightiana. The sequence goes on along the minus strand of ML368422.1, from coordinate 19,653 downwards.
GCTGTACAAGAACCCCCCTCGAAAAGGGGAAAGGCAAAAAGAAAAAGGACTCTACCTGCTTCAGTTCCAGGCTTACTCTTTTCTATCTTCTATGGGACAGCATAAATATACAAGTTTGGTCCCATTAATGTCTTGATGAAGGATCAGCTGTACATTGAATAACTGGAAGCCAACCTCCAAAAGCAAATGAGTCATTAGTTCGTCGCTCATGTTAAGTCTAATCAGGCATACATCTTTGGACAAGCCCCTACATGCCGAGAAATGATATTGGTGACAGAAGGCCAACATATTCTCATTGAGAAGTGCTTCATCATTGGAACACTAGACTCAAAGAGCATGTGGAGGAAATCAGGTTGATCAATCTGACAATAGATAATGAAGTTCCGGCAAGATGCCACTGCATTTCCTAGTTTCTCCTCTTAGGAAATCCTTATTGTGCAAATCAGCTTCCTTCAAACGTGCCAAGATATAGCAGATTTACACAGAAAACCCAGTAACACTGAAACTTTGAAGTTCTCCATTAATATGTCCTAAAATACATATCATGTTCCACCCGTGCGACTTGACAAGGGAGGGCAAGGATTGAGATCTACTGAATAAATCAATTTCACATGATCCCTCAAAAGTTGCTGGGACACCCGATTGGCCAAGGCTGATTGCACATTGGAAAGTTCTCCTGTGGCAGGCCTCCCAAACTGCTTTCCCAGAGCATCATCCTCAAAGGATGCCAATTCTTGGAAAGCACGAGATCCTAATGGCGTCGCACGTAAAGCATCAGGATCCCAGTAAGAAGGGCCGTTCATATAGGGACTACTTGGAACTGTTCTGGCCTCTTGCAAGTAAACTGACTGATTAATGTGACGAAATGGGATAGCACCATTACCTCCAGAGATTGGTGTTGATGAGCCAGATGTGTTGAGAGGGCTTGATATAGGTGAGGGAGACATCCTCCCGTTTAGGTTTTGAGGTGACCTTGGATGTAAAAGAGGGCTACCAATTGGGGAGACAGGGCAAGATATGTTTTTCGGAATGTGGATGTCCCTGGACAATAAAGAACAAGTCAGTGATCAAAATGTATGAATACTATTGTCATGAAGCTTTTTGCTCCAAGCATATCGATATGAGAAAATTACAAATTTAATGGGAACCCCTTTCCGCTTAAGAAATTTCTCAACAATGTATAGGGCATTTGAAAGGTTAAGTAATCAAGAGAAGCAAAGACCTGCAGTGAAAATTAGATCTTGATGCTCTAGATGAGTGGATCGCAAGCTTTTCTGATTCCAACGTAGGATAATTTCTTGCAGATCCAATGCCCTAGAACAAATTCGCAAAGAACACAGCAGTGAGCATCAATCAAAGGGCATAGTATTCCAAAATAAAGAAACCACGCCAGATCAACCTATTATGTTCTGGTCATCAATATGTTAAAAGATTAGTTCTGTAAATTGAAAAGTTCGATTGGAATTACCATTTGCACAAATTCACACATCGAGCATTTGTTGTACGTCTTTAACAGGGTTTGTCTTTTATTCCTAAAACTATTCTAATCTGGGACCAAAAATTATCACCTGACTTCTGAAAATAAGCCAAAATGAACTGAATGTAGTAAGTTGCCACAGAGCAGCATGCAGGAGTAAGCAATCCTAAACCTTTTTTATCAGTAAGATAGAAATTATATTCACAAAAGATGGCGCTGTGAACTGTATGAGCAAACAATCCTAAACCTTGACAATACCAATGTTCAAGTTCATCTACCTTTCCAGAAGAAGCAATCTTATTATAAGAATCTATGTGACTTCCATGCAACTGTCCAAATTACTCTATATCTTCCATGCAACTGTCTCAATTACTCTTACTTTAATATGCTCAAGTACCTTCTTGGTACCTTGTTATTAATAAAATAAAATTACCTTATCTAAAAATAAAAATAAAACTCTTACTGTATGACTATAGGATAGACTACAAGATGAATTCCATACACTGATATGCATATGAATCGGAATCCAGGATGTACTAATGAGAATATGTTGGCAGAACTCAATGATGAAAGCTTGACGACTGAAAATACGTAACCAATCAGTTTATTTTGCTAAATTGTTTATGGGTTAAGAACAAAAGAAGAAATGCATAAAAGCATTTTACAAAAGTATAATGAGGAGCAAGAATTCCTGTTTCGTAACAGAAGTCTCCCAAATGTCTTAATAGAAGCAAAAAGATCAAAATAAATAGATAATGTACCAGAGGTTTTACCCCATTTGCAGCTGCACAAGGAGGATTGAAAGATGCAGGAAATATATTTGGCTTTTCCAGAGGGGCAGCATCTTTAACAAAAGGATGCTCCAATAGCTCAGCAGCAGTAGGACGACTTCGTGGCTCACGCTGTAAACACTTCCTCACAAAATCTTTTCCCTCGTCTGAAAGGTGTTCCGGGATTGCTGGGAGTTCTTTACTGTTCCCAATCTTAAACATGGCAGCAACCTTTGGCCCATATGACATCAAACACCACATAATACAGGTCAAGGGAATGAACTGCTATTGTAAAACATGCTTGTCCAAATTATATGAAAGCAAAAAGTCCTATCTTCCAACAATGTTCAGAAAAAGAAAACAGTAAAAAGATGCTCTAATTAAGCTTCTCAAAGCCAAAATTACTTACTCCTTCATACTGGCTCCAAGGAGGCTTTGATGTAGCCATTTCTAAGACAGTGCATCCAAGACTCCATATATCAACAGCAAGGTTGCAGCCACTGGAGTTCTTTATTACCTGAGCCAATGGCAAAGAGATGGTTTCACAAGTCAGTGTATAAGTATTAGCAGTGGAGGTGCGCACACAACATTTAAATGCCTAAAGCATATTCCAACCTCAGGGGCCATCCAGTAAGGACTTCCTTTGAATGATAATGGACAGGATTGCCCTGTGATCTGCGAATTTGTAATTGAGCAGTTAATGACACAGCTCCCGTTCAAAAAAAATAAAATATTCCAATACAGAAATGGTACGGAGCTCCATCTGAAAATGCAGCTTTGATGTTGAAGATATACAATTCCAGGTGGGGGACAATTGCACCAAATGAAAATCTTAACGGATCAAATCCTACTTTTGTCTATCAAAAAATAAGGAATTAAGTTTTAATGCCATGAAGCTAAAAACTAGAACAGTTTTTCTATCCATCCGACAGTGCTAGTCTCAAGTTAGAAGATAAAATGTCACCGCTATTTCCGCTTAATTACAATCTTCAATAGCATTGGCATCATCTTACTAAATAATGCAGTTAGAAGCCTATGATTAAACTTACATGCTTCGCCATTCCAAAGTCTGCCAACTTTATGCGCCCATTTGGATCAACAAGAATATTTGCCCCTTTAATATCTCTGCAAAAGTGAAGCTGCTATCAGGGAATCAGCGTACACAGGTCAAGGCTGCTGAAAGGGTGATCTCACAAAAATAATCCAACCGAAGAAATTGGGTTACCTATGCACAGTGCTTTTAGCGTGTAAATATGCAAGCCCTGATAGAATTTGCTGAGTGTAACTACGGATTGCTGTTTCTCCAAATGGACCATATTCTTGTAAAAGCTTATAAATGGACCCACCAGAGACATATTCCAAGTAGATATAAAGTTTATCAGGAACCTGATAGAGGAAAACAATTCAGACGAAGAGCAAGCTAAAAAGATTATTGGAATTTATGACAGAAACACATAGAAAACTTGCATGAAAAGCCCACTAGTTCTGCCAAAGTAGTCATTAATCTCATGACTAAGCTTTGAAGTAAGCTGCTACAGATATAGAATAAGAAACCAATACTCTAGAACAATTTGAAGTCTGTTAACATAACTAACGGTTCTGGCACAATGACAAGTCCTTCACCAGAAAATTCAAATATAAAGCTAATAGTGTTGGCACTATGACATGTCCCTCACCCTAAATTAAAATAAAAAGCTCTAAATTGAAACATTTAGAAAATCAATTGACCATTGAAAACTGACCATCTCTGACCCATAATACTGGACAATATTTGGATGTCTTAATCGGCTCAACAACGCGACCTCCTGCAAAATACTTGAATATGAGAGGATGCTGAAACATGAACAGATCAGGAATACAAATCTCCAGGCAGTCCAAGGAAATAAGACCTAGCAGGCTGCTACCTATATAATAAACCTACCTGTGCCAACTGTTTTGCACTTTCCTTTGACTTTGAGTCATCCGTAAATAGGGTCACCTCCTTCATTGCACACATTTCTCCACTATCACTATAAACAGACACATGGCTAATCATTATTTTTTTTTTCTTTTTTGGAATAAGATGGCCAAGCATTAAACTAAAGCATCAGCAATCAATCTTAAAGAATTTGACATGTCAATGACAAAGTGAAATGTAAAGATAGGATTCCTTGTTCACTTGAAAAGGCCACATGCATTGAAATTGGAAATAAAAGAAAGTCAAATGCAGACTGTATGAATATACCTATTAAAACCAACATAAACGTGTCCAAATGTGCCTCTACCAAGCAACTTTCCCTTTTTCCAGCGAGATCCAGGGCTAGAAAGATTATCTGCTCTGCCAGGGCTTCGTGGCACTGAGGGAGATGTTGCAACTGAATTGGAATGAGAAAAGGGTGAAGTGTTGGAAATTGTTATAGGAGGACGGGGCAAAGGATGACTTTCTGATTTTGCATCATCAGGCCAACTAGTCTGCAGTTCAGATGCTCCACCTCCAACCCTAGGATGAATTGGTGTGACAGCGCCACTGTGAATTCTTGAGCTAGGTCCAGGACTTGTCATCCTGGGACTAGGAATTGGAGAGTACTCTGGGCTCCCTCTACTAGGCTGCCAAAACAGTTGTGCTGCCATATCTCCTCCCATGGAATTATGTCCAGAATTCTGACCAGACCCTGGGCTTGAACAATGGCCAGATCCAAGTAAAGGAAGATCCGGATAAGTCTTTCCTGCCCACAAAGTAGAACTAGTAACTTGCTCGCAGCCAGCAGCTCTCATTGGACTTCTAGAAGGACTTGATATAGAACTAACAGGAGCACTGAAGAGGCCACCATGAGAAGGGATCTGTATACTGGGCAAGTGGCTATTAAGTGGTCGTCTCTTAGGAGATCGAGAGGAGACACGTCTACTGGGAGAAAGATTAACTGGTTCAGTTGCGTCTTTTGTGCGTATTTGTCCAACAGCAGACTGATCCTTAACAGGCAAACTTTGAAACCAAAAAATAAAAAGAAACTATGTCAACCAGGGTGTTGTAGTTAAGAAAACAGCAAACTAAAAAGTTAAAGCAATAATTGTTTCAAATAAGGAACAAAATTAAATAAAACTCATTTGTGAATACATTTCATTTAAGTGACATTCAGCATTTGTTTACCTGGAAGGGCTACCCATGGTAGCTCGGTTGCCAGTTTCAAAATCAGATGCTAGTGGACTACGCTGCCGTGAATCACTCGGATCATCACTCTCAATAGAGCACTCACTTGAAACTGATGCAAAAACAAGCTCTCCATCGGCATCTGCAGGGTCCAGTCTGTGCCTGATGCATGCAGGCTTTGAGAGAGGCAGAAACAGAGATGGCTTTGAGCCCTTCTCTGTTCTGGGTCTTGCTGATTGACAGAGTCCAGAGTCTGTCCGGACTACGCTTGCTGGTGGCAGACCTGGAAGTGGAAGTGGCTGGGCTAGAGCACTTTCAGCAAAGCTTTGACATCTCAAGACATGCTTGGAAGGTGATGACGACCTTGACTGTGCTTGGGACTGAGAACCCTTCTCAAAAGCAATGTCACTGCTATGTCTTCGAGATCCTCCTGATTTACTAGGGGACTTAGCTTCACTTGGACTTTTAAACTTGCGATGCAATGTATCAATAAAACTTTCTTTGGTCACTTTCTTCTTTGCTTCCTTTGAAGATGACTTTCCCCACCATGAAGGCATATTTCCCGGTGCTAAAAGATTTACGAAACCAATAAACAACACATTAAAACAGATTCTTTCGACAAGACAGACTTGCTATACAACAACACATACGCGAAGCAGAAAAGAGACTAATACGACCTCAGTGAGAACTTGAGAGATAGTTTAAACGATCTGTCGCTATATGTATGTTATCATCTCTCATATTTATCAATTAAAGATGCTGAAGATCAATATTTCATCGACAATATCCCGAAACAGATTCATAAAAAGTTCAGACACTGAAGGAGCAGTTATAAATGATAGAATCAGTCAATTAAAGCAGTCACCTTTGTAATACAACCATGAAAAGCCAATTAAGCCACTTCATTGACATAAGATAACATGGAGAATCAAGTAGTTCCAAGTCGTTAAGACTCTGGGTTACCATAGCTAAAACGAGACGACTATGGCTTGTCTCACCTACCTATTGTTTGGGCTAGATGATTGTCTCGTCGCAATTTAATGTCCAAAAGATTTCGAATTGTAACACTATAACTGTGCCACCTTATCTGTGCATTAATTTTTCCACGTAACTTTGCACCTTTATTCTGTCATGGTGTCACCAAGACCGTCCTAACAATCGTTTCTCCATTATGAAAGTAACTTCCGGAAAATCTCTGCGACGCACAAATAGACAGTTTACTTAAAATAGAGCCCAGTTTCGTACAATAACTTCCTTCCGCCACAAATCCCGCAAATGAGGAATACAAATTTTTTATTTTTTTTCGTCACAGAAACCCAAAAGGTACTCGTACATCTTCGGAGAAAAAAAATTCAAAAATGAGACTTTTCGACCTGCTTAAATTCCATTTTCTGTTTTTTTCACTTTAAAGATTTATGTCGCTAGATCTTTTTCCTAATAACGATGGTGCCTGAACCGCGCACCTGGACTATTCCTCTCGGTACCTGCTACCTTCCACCTACACATATACCTGGTGACTCCGTCCACCAAAGCTTTGGTACATGGGAAGACATCACGTACACATGTACCTTCCACCAACGTACCCAATATGGCCGCCCCCACCCCCTGTGCGGAACTTATACACGCTTTGACACACTCAAGTATTTCCAATATAATTTTCAACATCTGTATTTCAACACTGAGAAATGTCAAGATTTTGAACAGGGTAGGTCATGTCTTCTCGATATTCTGGGTAGAGTACTCTTTCCTGTTTTTTTGCTTCCTTTTCTTTGTGTCATCAGAAATGCCACCAAAAGATTTAGCTTTCTTATAACAAGAATATCTAACCAACTTGAGCACACCTCGACTAACCCATCAAGTATCTATTACCTCCCACAACACATGTACCAGGTAGCTCAACCCACACTACTTAGACAAATGGGAGAATTCACCTAGTGCAATCTCTACTGAAATAGGAATCTTTATTGTTAAGGTTATCATTCTAACTCTTCCACCACTATAGGCCCCCCAAATTATTTAATATTTTCAATCTCCTTTCCCATCTTTTTCACTTTCTCCATTTCCTTTACATGCAACAAAAGTGAAGTGATCCTCTACTAATCTCTAATTAATTCGTTTCAGAGTTTAATATTGGATACTAAATCCTAAAAACACAGCATTTCCGCGCAGATCTAGAACACTACAAAATAGAGCAGGTAACTGAACTACAGAATAAAATATTTTAAATAAAAAACAGAAATTGCACCAAAATTGAAGCAATAACAGAAAAACTCACCTTTCAACTGTTTAGTTGTAGCATCGCGAGCATAAAACCAGCTCCCTTCAGATTTGGCCTATGAATCAACTCAGGATTAGCTCAAAGGAAACCCTAGAAATATGACTCTCTCTGTCCCGCTCTGAGATTTTATTGAGACAGAGAGAGATAGGAAGTTACTGCAGAAGTTGAGTTGGCGAAAGCTTAGAAGAGATCGCGTAAGAATGGTGAAGGAGAGAATGGGAGTGTGGAAGCTAAGTATCAAGATAGGGGAGTTGTCTCAATGGTGAAATAATTACTTTGATTTTTTATGACCAAATTTTACTAAAAATAAAGTATTAAAAGATACTTACTTTTTAATTAATAGTAGATATTCTACTCCTATATAACATACCACCCTCAAAGTATTAGGGTATATTGGATAAATTCCTCTAAATTTAATTAGATTTTTTAGGTTCGAAGTCATTTTCGAGTTAGACATCCGCTAAGAAATAAAAAAACAAAAATACATTGCATAAATATTTAGTTGTATTTGATGTTTACTAGTCTCTCTAAATTATCTCATTATTATAAAATTATAGACTTTACAAAAATTTGTTTGATTTATAAAGGTATATGGACACACATTAATTGTGAATCTATATATATCTAAATGTTATCTATTATTTTAGCTTCACTTTTAAATATAAAGTTTTAAAGCTAAAGATTTTGTTTCATTATCTCAAAAGAAGTAAAGTTTCACTTACAAAAGTTTAACGTCTATTCAAGTGAAATTTGTATCAAACAAAACTATAAACTTCTTTTCAACTTAAACTTTAACTTCAAATACTAATTTTTTAAACTTTAATTAAATATTGTCCCAAAAGATATAACTCATAAAATTATGCTAAATATTGTTAAGAATTAATTATTCAAAATTTATGTGCCAAAAATAAAGACTAAAAACTTTTTTTAAAAGACTATTGATTGTCGCACCCCCCTTCAACTTGGAACAAATAAATTTATGACACACCTTTAAAGTTATTTATCAAGTCAATAAAGGTATATTACTTTTAAACTTATAAATATCGATAAAATATTTCTTCCGTAAATTGTAATGCCTCTTCCGAATTAAAATAATAGTGATTAGTGGATAACATTATCAATATGTGACTATTAAAAAATAAAAAATTACTTTGTGTTGGGTGCTCTTTAACCTCCCACAATAATGGCTCTATTGGATATTCATATTTTCACCACCACTTACATATTTAAAAATATTAAAAATTATCTAAAAGTAAAAATGGTGCAAAATTTTTTAATTGAAATGTTAAAGGAGCGTAGGCAACAACTTTTCCAATGAAACTATTTTGAGGATAGCAATTTCTGTACACTGTGCAAATAGTTTAATAGAAATTTGATATTCATGATATAATGCCTACCAAAAAAATTAAATTTCTATTCTTTACTAATTTTTTCTACCACAAGAACTCTAGGAAAAAAAAATGGAATTGAAGTAAAGATTTAAGAAAAAGAAATGTAAAATATTCTTCAACATTGGTAGAATAAAGAATTAAAAAATGTGTTTTAAGAAGAAGTATTTTTCTCATATCTTTTATTTATTTCAAGTGAAAGTAGTACCCTTCAGTTTAAATATTGATGTCTGCCATGATATCAGTTGTGCCTATATTGTGGTCTGTGGATACTCATTTTTTTCCATAAAAGAGAGTTAAAAGCTGCAAGTTAAGTAGTAAAAAAAAAAAATCATATCTATTCGCGTGGAAATGAAAGAGAAAAGATCACCACAAGAAAATCAATTTAATAATTTACAACTATTTGTTTTTCATTTTAGATTGTTACTATCATGTGTGATAAAATAAATGTGAAGTAAAACATTTGAAAATATATTCTAATATGAAGGAACACAACCCTTCGAACCAAGACATCAATTATGTTTCTTTTTATAATAAGTAGTGTAGTTTTTTTTTCTTTTGGGCAAATAATTTCGTTAAAAGTTAATTATTGATGAAAGAACACAATTATTTAGAAAAGATACAATATATAAATCAATATCTGTCAAGTATTTTTTTTATTATTATTGCGAAACATAAATATATTTTATGAAAAGGTTATTTTAGCAATTTAACTTTTAATATAGTATAAAAAATTAGGAATGAAATTTAAGAATTTAGCATGTCTTTTGACATGACCTTTCCCCGAATTAAAATGCACATACAACAATTCATAACCAATAAAAAAGGAGGAAAAATATAATCTTCACTCTAGCGCTCCAAATAATGTGAAAAACATGTAATCGATAATGAATCTAATATATCATAACTAATAGAAAATCAACCAACAAACCCAACTAAATCAATACGTCTTTAGAATAGTGTCTATAGTCGTGATAGCGAAAGAAATTTTTTAGCGGAAAAGATAAAAAATATAATGTCACTTTGGAAATTAAATGATTAACTATTTACTAATCAACCCGAAATCAAACCAGAATGACATAAAGATCAAAAAGAAGTTTGGTATGAGTAAGGAAATTAGTAATAACAAAAAAATTAAGCATAGTGGTTGTCTAACCATTTTAATGCATTACAAACGCATGCATGTACCTTCATTGAAGAGAATAAATTCATTAACCAGTTGTCTCTTCAATACAGGAATGTGCACCTTTATGTTTAAATATGAGTATAATTTTCTACTAAATTAGAGGTTAAATAGATTTGAAAAAGGAAATTTTGTTACTTATTAAAAAGACACAACCTTTTAGAAAGGACACGTCAAATAAAATTAGTTTTCTTCTTCTTAATTAAAATATTATAAAATTATATTTTTATAAATAGAATATTTAAGTTATTTATAAGGGTATTTATGTAATTTGACTTTTAAGTTATGGGCTTCCCACTTTTAATATAGTATATAAAAATATAGATATTTACACCAAATAATAATACCTGGGAAACTAAAGCAAAAAAATTCTATTAAAAATATATTTTATATTCATTAATGCAATATAGAAATTGAGTGAGAAAGAAAACTGTTCATGAAGGAAAAATGCCTTTAGTATCTAGTAATTTATCAATTCTTATAAGCCTATTTCATTTAGGACGAATCATGAATGTGAAACATATGCTCATAAATTTTATTTTTAGGTCCACACAACCGATCAAAAGTTGTGTGAGACCTTATTTTCTAATAGCCATATGGCAGTGGGTCCCATTAGCCAATTCTTTATTCTCTTTCTAAATAAATCCTCCTCTTTTTTTTCTTTTTTTTATGCCAATACCAACAACCAAACTTCACTTGAAAACTCATAGGTTCATCTTGAATAGAAATAAATAAAATATAAAAATAAGAATCTGATCTTCTTGCTTTCCTGCTAAACTAGGACCAATTGGTACTATTTTAGATTTTCTCATCCACATCTTATATATTTAGTAGGCGTTTGGACATAAGAAGTGTAAAATTCCAAAAAAATGGTAAAAAAAAATTTCAAGTCAAAATGATTTTTGAAATTTAGAGTTGTGTTTGGGCATCAAATTCAGTTTGGGTTGTTTTTGAAGTTTTGTGAGTGATTTGAGTGAAAACTTTGAAAAATAACTTTTTGGAGTTTCTCAAATTTTCGAAAATTTCCAAAATGCATCTTCAAGTGAAAAATAAAAATTTATGAACAACCGCTCATTTCGAGAAAAAGTAAAAAAAAATTGAAAAAAAAATTTTATGTCCAAACGGGCTCTTAGTTCCTCCAAGAACCCATTTAAACTTTTTTTAATACCATCATCCTCGCTTTGGCTCTACCAAAACTTTTACTATCTTTTAATATTTTATTACACAAATCTAAAGAGAGAAAATAAAAAACACTAAAATTTTAGGTTAAAAGTTTAGGATTGATTACCCTTAAAATCGGATAACAACTAACTTGTAAGTGATTTTAAGAATATGTGATTCCACCTAGCACAAATTGACAAATATGATAATTAATGCTAGAAACTGACTGTAAAATGAAGCAAACCAGTATTGAAATGTAATTTGGCCCTCGGGCTAGATCGCCCTCGAACCGGCTGAAAATATAGTTAAGAAATATGCTCTGAACTGAAGAACAAAATAATTTAAGAGAGAAAAGTGTTGTATTGCTTTCATATGCGAGAATTAGATGATTACAAATGATTAGAGCCCCCATTTATAAAGTAGATGAATTCTACTTATGGTACAATTCTAAATACAGAAGGAAAACCCATGATTGGCTAAATAACCGTTCTTGATTTGATTCGTTCCAATATTTCCGCCATGATCCTCGACCGGTCACGGATATCTCAGCTTTCCATTAATATGCTATCTTCGGTCTTGCCTGATGGCTTTCCTGTTTGGTCTCGATCATTACTGGTCTCGATCTCGATTGGTACGTCGAATCCCAAGCTTGGTACTGCACTTTCATGTCTCGGTCTGATATAACACCGGGCTGATCATCGGCCCACCATCATGGTTTCGGTTAATCAACAAAATCGGGTAATCGTATACAGATAGTCTCCTTATTTTTTGGAGTGTAATGACAAGAAACAAATTGAGTCTTCGATCTTTACCCCGATTTGTCATGACGTCATCACCGTGACGTAAGCGACAGAGGTGACCGAAACGTTCTGTCGGTACAGTTCCCTAGGTAGTTGATCCCTTCTAAAACACCAAATATTATCGTCTCCATTCTTCTTTGCCCTCTAAACCTAATGGCGAAAATGTCTAAAATTGTTCCACAAAAAGAAATTTTCTCCTCATCTCAGCCGGCCGGCGAGAAAACAATGGTGGAGCCACGCCCTGAGGAGTGCGTTCCCGGGGTGTGTGTTATTAGTTCTGACTTTAAAATCGAGAAAACCTCATCGGTCCCCGGTCAATGCGATCCGATGGTCAAAAGGCCCCCTGTCCATGGAGTCAGTTCAACTCCTAAAAGAGGAGGAAGAAGAAGAAGAAGAAGAAGAAGAAGAAGAAGAAGAAGAAGAAGAAGAAGAAGAAGAAGAAGAAAATGAGGGTGATTCCAGTCTGGTAGCTCGAGCACAAGCTAATACCGAGGGTCAAAAGGCCACCAGATCGGTCGAAGCTGGAAATATCTGCCTCGATCTGACAAGGTCCAAGAGGGGGATTCACTTGGTGTCCCTGAGCCGACTGGAGCCGAAGGTGCCTCACCTCAGGGTAGAAAGCAGCAGAAGTGGCTGTGGAGGCCGACCTCGAGGTTCCTCGAGATGGAAAGAACTTCCCAAGAGACCCACTTGGGGCAATAGAAATAGGAGACTCCCTGTCGCTTATTCATTCTCCGATGAAATGATTCGGGAGGCTCGAGCTATGAAGACTCCTTACGTAGAAGGAGCCCACGGAGGGGACGACCCTTTTCGTGGTTATTTCGCTGGGGTCGATGATGCCACTGACCTGAGTGACTTGGAGGTAACCAGTAAGGACTCGGGCAAAACTTCCTCGAGTTTCAGACTGACCAGCCAGTTTCGGCCCCTAGTGTCAATCCCGGGTGCAAACGAACAATCATCATCTCGGTCCCGGAGGATGCACGAGTTCTTGCCGCCCCTGTAGGGGTGGCTAGTTATCTTCGGAGTTTGGTCACAAAGGAATACATGCTATGATGGACGAGGTGGGAGCACCGTGTCTTTTTAATGAGGCCCAACAAGCTTTGAATCGGGCAAGCCCCAATTCCTTTTTTCAATACCAGTTTCTATACTTGTGTTTTTTTCTCTTTTTGCCTAATTATTTTTCTTCTATTTATGTAGGCCTCCGTGCTTCATCATGAAGATTTCTTTAGGTCTCTAGGGGAACTGAGCCGATATGAGGTCTAAATTCAAGGGATCACCGAGGAGAAAAACGCCCTCAAGCTTCTCAGTGAGCAAAAAGAAGAGGACGCAAAGGGCCTTCGAGCTGAGCTAGTTGTGGCTTAGAAAGAACAAAGTGACCTGGCCGAGCAGGTAATAAGAATCTTAGAAGTTTATGACATCGTTTCGGGCATGACGGCTAATATTTCGATCCCACAGGTCCAACAGAATCTCGAGATAATCGGGCAGCTTCGGGAAGAAGTGGATGGGGTGAAGGCGGAGAACATAACATGGAAGCAAAACATGGACCGTCTTGCCTCAGAGAAAGAGGCTGCTCGGGCTCAGCTATCTTCGGCTGAAAACCAACTCCAAAGCATGAGAGAGAAGAACTTGGTGCAAGCCAAGAAAATCGAGGAGTTCCAGACTCGGTTGGGTTCAACAACCTCTGACCGAGAGAAGCTAGTCATGGAACTTGTCACGGAAAAATTTGAGGCTGAGACGTCCAAGGCCGATGCTGAGGCAATCATGAACGTCTACCGATCCGAAGCCGAAGCCGCTCAAGCTCGAGCAAAGGAAGTTGCGTAAGTTTCTCAGGTTCGAGCACATTGGGTTGTTGAGTATTCCAAGTGCCGGTATCGAAGGGAGACTCTCGAGGAGATCCATGCTCGTGGCTTCGATCTCACCGCCGAGGTTGAAAATGCGAAAGATCTTGAAGCTGACGCCAAAGCATTGGCCTCTCCCGATGACGATGACTCCGGGAGCATGAGCGGGTCTGAGAGTGGAGAAGACCTTGATGGTGAAGATGTTGCTCCCGGATAAGATTAGGTACTTAGGATCTTTTTGGGGTTTTTTATATAAAATTCTGATCGAGCTATATTTCCCTTGTAAATAATTTTTGATATATATAAAGATCTTTTTACCTTTCTGTCTTGTCTTTTTACTTCATTTCTGCCTTATGAAATTGTATTCATAGGTTCGAGTTTAGGCAATTTGACCGAAACCGAACTAGTATATTCTTTACGATCGAGTGAGTGTTTGCTCGAACTCGAAGTAAGGTAACCCTTAGGTTTTATTCGAGCGAGGACGATCTCTCGAACTCAAAAGCAAAAAATAGCTCTTAGGCTTTTGTATTAGGCCGATATGGCCTTTGCAAAGAGAATTGTATATGGATTTCTCCCCTTTTCGGCTTCAAAAGTTTTATCATTTGTATTTGTAAAAATCTGTAATGCCTTAGTATGAAATAAGGAATTGTTTGAGAGTTCGAATGATTTTGTACTCATTAAAGTTTTCATGTTACACCTCATGTTTTCTTTATTGATGGAAGCTCGGAAATGAGATGTTACATCCCGCATTTTTGTATGTTAAAGTTTCGTCGTAAGTTAATTGACGTAAGTTCGGGAATGAAATTATTTTGAGATTATAAGCATTATGCTATTTCAAACAAGTAATAAGTAAATTCGTGAAGGTGAGAGGGTAAGCAAATCAAAGAAAATAAATTTCATCGAAGTTTGACATTTTGAGATAAAATACGGTCCAAGCTACAATACCCCATATTTATGGGCTAGTGCCATACAAGGTACCATATGACCATGATAGTAAGGTATGTAAAGTGTGATAAAAGTAAGTAGTATTTTAAGTAATTTGAGATAATTCTTAATTATGTGGGTATTGGTTAATTATTAGTTTAATGGGAGATTAACCATGTAATTAGGGAATTGTGAATAATTAGTAGGTGGGGACAAAGCTCCCAACGTGATAGTGAAAGGGCTTGGTAACAAATGTCTCTTGAATCATATAGAAATAAGGCACATTTAGAGACTAAGTGGTTTAGTCATCAAAATTAGTGGGGCACACTCCTAAAGGTTAAATATAACCTCTCTAATTCATTAAAGAGAGGTATCTTACTTATTTGAAAGTTCATAAAACATGACTACTTAATGAAATATCAAAGAGAGATATCATTCTCCTAATGTAATTGCTTCAACAATTCATACGAGATTGTATCTTAGCAACGTGAGATTTTGTAATTTTAATGGAGTACGGTGCAATCTTTCTCAAGAATATCATACGGATATTTCTCTACTTCGATCCGTCGTTACGTGATTTATCGCAATTGACGTGTATTAGAGGGATTGTCAAGAGAATCGGGTCAGGTATGTTAAGGCTATCCCTTCTTTCTTTTGGCATGATCCATATGATATAAACGAAACGAGAAAATGCACAACTTCCATAAATGACTCTATTCATAGAAATGCTAGAGATGTTTATGTTCTTGACCCCCCATATGTCTTATTATTCTATCGTTTGTTCATAGGTCTCAAAAAATACGTAAATTGATAAAGTTTACTTCATGATATTAATCAAAGGCATAATGGTCGTATGACATTTCGAGGAATTTTATTGATGTACTTCTTATGCATTGCATTCATTTACATTGACCCATGACCAGATGACATCATATACGTGTATATATATATATGTATTTATATGTATATGGGATCTGGGAAAAGGTTACAGTGTTATATACACACCACCACCTGATCAGCTGGTATAAGTTGATGATTTGCCCACGGTGGCCAAGATGATATGATGGGATGCCCTCAGAGGCTTGATGATGTTATGAACGTATATACCGTGCATGTTATGGCATTTATAAGCATATGCATGACATTTTAAAGATTAAAGTATTCACATATCTATTCAGACTTACATGTCGAGTCTTTTACTCCATATTTTCTCATGTCTATTATTTACTGATTTTCATTTCTTATATACTCGGTACATTATTTGTAATGATGTCTCTTTTTCCTAGGGACGCTACGTTTCATGCCTGCAGGTCCCGATAGACAGGTTGCGAGTCCTCCAAGTAGGCTATCAGCTCAGCGGAAGGTGTTGGTGCTCTCCATTTGCTCCGGAGTTGCTTATTTGGTCAGTATGATTAGTACATGTATTGGTTGGTATAGCGGGGCTATGTACCTACCTTTATGGTATTATGTACTCTTAAAGGCTTGTAGATAGATGTCATGTATATGGATACTTGTATGGCCTTGTCGGCATATGTTTTGAGTTCACAAATGATCATGTTGGCCTTATAGGCCCGTATGTCACGTATGTAAGTTTCTATATCATGTTGGGTTGTTCTATGTCGAGTATTCTCTCATGATTATTCTACTTATCTCATGACAGCCTCTCTAGCTCATTTACCTATGATAGTATGATACGAAAGATACGTTACGTTGGTACTCGATTGAGTAAGGTACCGAGTGCCCGTCGCGTCCCATTGGTTTGGGTCGTGACATTTCAAGGATTGATATTATCGAAGCCCTTTATGATTTTGCCGAGGGTAGCCCTTTTAGTCGGTTTATGAAAATATTCGTAAGCCTGTTTTATTACGGAATTCGGACGTCTCTGAACCGTGTTAGTTTAGCCCTAGCCTTTTTAATTCGGGACTTGCCTCTTGGGCTTATTTTTCCATTCCACTTCAAGCTTTCTCGAAGTGTCAGTCCCCGAGTGGGGTGTCCGTGGCCTATAAAAATCGAGAGTTGACTTTAAGGTCTTATGATCTCGAAGTTTTAATAATTCGATCTTGTCTGTTTTTTGGACGACAGTCCTTGAGTATGGGGTTAGTTGTTTGAACTTCAGTTATGATCGAGCCTTAAGCATATTTACAAAATAGGTCAAGAGTATGAAATAGTAAAGTAGAAATTTTTTCTAAGGCATGAGATATCGGCAAGGAAAAATACTTCTCTTAATAGATGATTATACATGCGTACATGTTTGATGTCAGGGCTCGAGCAACCTAGATGGGCACAATTCATTTGACCGTTTGGCCCTTACAAAATTTATCTATCGAGACCCCGCTATCACGAAGTAATGCCCCCCCAGTATTCGAGGTCGACTGTAAAGAAGCCTCAGATGCTGTTGAATTGTTCTAAGTTAGCACGACCAATGGTTGCCTTGTTAAAAACCTCGCCGGAAAACCCATTTGGGACAAAAGCGATCTAAGGAAAAAAGAGTGCAATGTGTGCTTTCAGACCTAAAGACTCCGTGTTGAAGAATCCATCGTTGTTCCTAGTCGGACGCCTGCAATGGTTAATTTGAAATAGAATGAATGAAAGGGTCGTACCTTAGCAGTAGTATCGTTTCTGGAGCGATACGTTCTAATTGTTCGCTGTTCATCGTGCCGAGCTTATAGGATCCTTTCCCGATTATGTCGAGGACCTGATATGGTCCCTCCCAATTTGGACCCAGTTTTCCTTCATTCGGATTTCGAGTGTTGAGGGAGATTTTTCTTAGCACCAAGTCCTCGATTTTAAAAAGTCGAAGATTGGCTCTTCGATTGTAGTACCTTTCGATCCGCTATTTTTGTGTGGCCAATCGAATGAGGGCGGCCACGCATCTTTTGTCCAACAATTCTAGGCTTATATTCATGGACTCATGATTCGATTATTCTGTTGCATATCAAAACCTAAGGATAGGTTCCTCGACCTCGACCGAAATAGAGCTTCGTCACCATAGACTAAAGAGAACGGTGTTGCCCCCGTACTAGACTTCGATATTGTGTGGTACGCCCAAAGAACCTCGGGCCGTATTTCTCTCCACTTTCCTTTGGCGTCAGTCATTCTCTTCTTAAGATTTTGGATAATGGTTTTGTTGGTCGATTCGGCTTATCCGTTACCACTGGGATGATAAGGTGTTGATAAAATTCTTTTGATCTTGTGATCCTCGAGAAATTTAGTCACTTTGATGCCGATGAATTGCTTTCTATTATCACACACAATCTCGACAGGAATCCCGAATCGACATATAATGTGGTCCCAAATGAAGTCTACGACTTCCTTTTCTCTGACTTTCTCGAAAGCCTGTGCTTCAACCCACTTAGAAAAATAGTCAATCATAAATAAAATAAACTGAGCTTTATCTGGGGCCTATGGGAGAGGGCCCACAATATCCATTCCCCATTTCATTAACGGCCAAGAGGATAAGACCGAATGGAGCTGCTCCCCGAGCTGGTGAATCATTGGCGCATACCTTTGACATTTGTCGCACTTTCAAATGAAATCTTTTGTATCCTTTTCCATATCGACCTAGTAGTACCCTGCTCTGATAACTTTGTGAACCAATGATTCGGCACCAGAATGATTTCCAAAAGTTCCTTCGGGAATCTCTCGTTGGACGTAGTCGGTATCTCCCGGTCCCAAACATATTGCCAATGGTCCATCGAACATCCTCCTAAATAGTGTTCCATCCTCAAACAAAGTGAACCATGCTGCCTTTGTGTGCAGAGTACTCGACTCCTTTGGAACTTGTCACGACCCAAATTTTCCTCCGTTGGGTATCGTGATGACACCTAGTCTTAGGGACTAGGTAAGCCTAACATTTCCACTGAACAACAACAATAATAAAGGAATTATAACAGTCTCGATATAGGAATCTTGACAGAGTTTACAATTTTCTAAAACCCGAAAAATACAAGTCATAAGCTCTACGACATCTTTCAGCCGAATCTAAATACAATTGTCTAGAAAGAATAAGTACAGTTGAAATAAACAGGAAGGTGACTCCGAAGCCTGCGAACTAGCAGCAGGTTTACCTTGAGTCTCCTCATCAACGATCCACGCAGTTAATAACAACAATTACCTGGATCTGCACACAAAAATGCGCAGAAGTGTAGTATGAGCACACTACAACGGTGCCCAGTAAGTATCAAGACTAGCCTCGGTGAAGTAGTGACGAGGACTAGTCAAGACACCACTGGTCTAATAAGTAAAAATACATAAATGTACAAATGACTGAAACATAATATCTATCTAAAGATTTTTCAATATAATTAACGGTACGATCGAATAATACGGAAGAAAATTCAATAATTACGATCAACGGACAACATAATAGAAATACGCAAAGAAAATGGTAAGAATGCAAGCCAAATGTCAGGAGTCACAACCCAATAAAACACTAGCAACTCAACACTGCATCAATTTATTCACGTCAGGCCTTATCTAATAAACTCAATAAAGCTGGTCAACCCTTCGAGTGAAAACCTTTAAATCGTAAGTTTATTTCGAAAGCTTTAAAGATATAATCCTTTCGAAATGGAGAAATTTCTTCTTTGAAACATACTTTCTCTGAATGTATATTTATATATTTTTATAAAGAGAGATCTGTAGAACATAGTCCCTTCAAAATACGTGGTGTTCAAATATACTTTCCCAAATACTTCTCTTTCAAAT
>ML368419.1:63376-88814 GCA_005239525.1 Nicotiana knightiana | reverse complement strand
GAAACTCTATTAATAACACAATAAGTTCATCCTCCAACGGGTTCTACCAAAACCCTAGATTAACAAAGTTATCTAAACATTTTCAAAAGAATCAACTCTAAAATTACTTGCATAATGAAACTACAAAGTAATGAAGAAAATTTGTACAAATTGATGTCGTGTCGTCCGTCTCTTCGAATCCCCTCTCATATACTTCGAATCCTCTCTCTCCCTTAAGTTGTGTTTTAGGGGTCTATCTATATGTTTAGGACAACCCTGAACGTGTAGGAGACTTCTATTCCAACCGGGAAACACTTAAGCTCGTCAAAACTCGGAATTGACCGAAACAAGGGCCTGGCGTTTGGGCCCTGGTACCTGGCTAACGCCAGGCTAAGGCTGGCGTTTGGACTCTAACGCCTGGCTAACGCCAGGCAGGGCCAGGCGTTTGGGCTCTGGCTCCTGGCTATAGCCCGGTGCACTCCTCCTCGCCTCTTGAGCGTATTTTTTATGTATTTGCATCTATTTAGATCGGTTTCCATCTCCAATTCACCTACAAATGAAATAGACTCTATTATGCACATAAAAAGTGTATTTTTATCATTAACGCACATAAAATGTAGGGCATATAACATGTTAAACCATGAATTCTAGCCACGCATCAGCGTCATAGTCCGAAGGCACCATCCTCATGGCCTTAAGACACCATTCCATGGACAGCGGATCTCTCGAAACTACACATAATTATTCAAAGGCGTCATAGTCCAGAGGCATCATCCTAATGGCCCGAGGACATCATTTCATGGCCTGCGAATCCCTTGTCATACGCTTCATGGCCCAGGACGTCATGGTCTAAGGACATAATCCTCCTCATCCAAAGAAAACCTTCATGGTCCAAAGGGAATTTACATCATGTTTAAATTTTCGCTATAACCCATATATATTCACATGCACCGGTTTTCGTTCACAGCACTCACATCCTTCGATTTCTTCAAATGTAACTGACTACCAGTAACTGAATGACCGGTCGAACATTTACCTCATACACTCGTAACATCCAAAACTCGCACTCATGACCCTATCTAAAATTGTCTGTTACTTACAACAATATCCTACCCAAAAAAAACCTTTTCGAAACATGTGACCATTCTTATCACAACTCTATCGGTTTCGTTCGCCGTTGGATCCAGAAATACACACGGCATGATTCCGTAACATCAGGGAAGGCAACTCAGGAGCCAGGATTTGGCCCCATTTTTTCAAACCACATCATTCCCACTCAATTCGCCCAAAATTGGTCATCATTTTCATTATCCGACAACTCTTTCATCATTCCCAGGTAAAGAGGGGCAGCTATTGATTCCTAATTTTGCTCTCATATTTTTCAAATAAGTATATATACTTTCAACATATCATTTTGCATCACTACATACTTTACAAGATTTATACAAGTATTTCTATAATTTATTATAATTTTTAGAGCTTTAAAATTGATTTCTTTACATTTAAACTACTTGATTATTTATTAATTACTCATTCAAATTATTTTACGATGACTTAATCATCCAAATTTATTGTTTACACCCACATATATACTTTATAATATTTTACTTCATTATATATAATTACATATACATTTTTTGAACTATTTACACATTTTTTTGTAATAATAGCTTATACTTTACAATTAGTTGCATTTTGTCAATTTATCCAGGGACAAAATAATTTTTATACTCTTATAACCTTCATCTATTATTTTAAAATATTAAGTCACATAAATAATATTTTTTTATATATATTTAACTATTTATCAAATTATTTTTCCTTAATTTCTTGTATTTAAAATCTTGCTCATTCCTAAGCCAATTTTCGGACCAAATTAATGGCCCAAACACCCCAAATCCCTATCCCAATTCCCAGAGCCCAAACCAAACAACCCCATTAATCCAACACGGTCACTAACCGTTCATTTGACCCGCCCGCTTCTCCTCTAATCATGGTCATTGATCTCAAATGATCAACGGCCCACAACCATTCCCCTATTTTTAATTACCCTCACCCAAACCCTGGAGACTCATTTTTCCATCCGCCTATGAATTCTTTCATCTCTCCACTCTCACACTAAACCCTAGCTGACTATGGGGATCTCTCTTATTCCTTCCTAGTACGCGTTCATACGCGGATTATACTTACCTTTTCTGCTACCATCACTCATTTATGGTTACTTTTGTTACCATTAAACTTATATCAAGCTCGATTCTCACATATATGTCTTTGATTCTATGGTTCTAGGTGTCATTGTGGTTCTATACACTTAAGAAGGGAAAATTTCTCTTGTATATGGTCTATCTCTGGTGATTCTATCGTGGTTGGGTCTTGTGAACGATTTTCCCTAAATCCGACTCCAACTAGGGTTCGGAGTTCTTACTTTCTCTATTATTTTGAGTATGCATGGGATATATTTTTTCCTTTTGTTTGTTAATTTATTATATTTCCTTGTTTGTTCGTTCAATTTCTACTGTTATATAAACCCATCCCTTATTCCCCTTTGAAAGACCTTAATCATTATTATTCTCTCATACTCTCACTTACTCTATACTATTATGAATTTATTACTCTTGGACGGATGCAAGCCATGGCCGTCGGAATACTCTCTAACGACCTCCGTAGTGCGAGCACTTCTCGGGATCCATTTGAGACTTCTGTGAACTCTGACGCACTAGGATTTGGGTCTTTTGGTAGTTCTCTTAGCTTGTGGAGCTCAAGTTGTCTCTAACATGTTCATGTAAGCAGGTAAAAACAGAGTTCACATAAAGGACCTAAGGAAAATTCTGGGAAGGAGATGATTCTCTAGGAATCTCAATGTAAGAATTCAGAACTAGGTTTTAAACAAACTCATAATAAACAACGAAAACACAAAGCAAACTTAAAGATACCCAGCCATTCAAGCTAAGCACAGGACTCTATAGGTTATGACATTCAAAGACTCAGGGTATCTACGAAAGCATGTAAAATAAAACAATATTGTAGTCACATTGGTTCCAATAACATGAGTACGCGAAGCACTGAAACAAGCAAAAGAATATAGATTTGCAAAGTCAAGACACTCACCAGTTTGCAGATTGTTTGTGCTTCTAGTTGAGTCCTACTACATTTGGTTTTCCTGATCATGTATAGTGACTGTTTTAAGTTCTAAAATATGTTTGCGCTACTTGACCTTAAGTTGACATGTCTTACCACCATGATATCTCCATCCTCTGACTAACACTCTATCAGACATCCATGACCTATATTCTTAGTTTGCACTCTAAATTCATTCTAAAAAGCTTATTATGTTCATCTTGTATGTGCCTAGGATGCTTACCCTATTAATTTAAGTGGCATGTCTTCACGATTATGTTAATGTTATTTCTATCCTCCACGATTGAACTTATGTTGTTAGTTTATCATGTCAAATTTACCACATTGAAGTTAGGCCCCATTGAATCCCTTGTTATTTTGTTTAATCACTCATGTTGCTCAGGCTTCTGAAATACCAATATATTCTATGCTAAATGTTATGCTATCATGTCTCTATGAGGTGATACTTCAGGGTTGCTTAATTGATTTATGTGTGATTCAATAATTTGTTTGGGTCATGTGGTCAATTTTTAAATGTTTAGCCTGGCATGAGTTCATGTGTGACTTTGGGCTGTGCAAATGGGAATAGTCTCCTGTATGAGATGCGCTTGGATATGGGAATTCTATTTGTGGAAAGTAAGCTTGTTGAAGGCCTAGGAAGCACTAGGTTATCTTCATTTTTGGGCCTGCTCTTGGGCCTGGAATTTTATTTCGCGTGTAATATTTATATTCTAGGCCTATATTTGTAAACAAACTATTGGGCTGTAGTGAAATTGGGTAATTGAGTATATCCTTATGCTTGCATTAAAGGGTAGAAACATGCCTATAGGACATAAGGGTTTCATTTTGCTAAACATGCTCTTTCTATGTGTCTGTTAGATAACATGCCTACAGGACCTGAGTATTTCACTTGTTCACATGCTCCACTCCTATATGTTATTACTTGCCTATTGTATTGCAACATCATTGGTTATTTGCTCAATTGGATCTATTTCCATGTGTTAGATATCATGCCTATAGTATCGAATTAAGTAAACAATACCTGCTCTTCACAATATTCGCGTAGATATCATTCCTATAACACTATAATTGAATTAGCTACTATTATTATTATTATTATTATTCTCATCGCATTGCTTGCCTAGAAAGCATGCCTATAGGAATGAAATGATATAGAACCAATTTCAATTACCATTTCTTAGAAATACTGCCTATAGGATCCTGTTGCTCGCCTAGAAAGTATGCTTATAAAATCAAACACTGGCAATTTTGAAGTGTCAAACGATTTTACTGCCTTATTGCGCAAACAATTTAGATATTATGCCTATAGAATTTGTAATACTTACGATCTACAAATTCTATGTCCTAAGACAACAACACTGCATGTACGCTTGAGATCAGAATCACATAGAAGCCATAGGATTTAAGGACTCTAATTCGTCTTAATTCTGAAATTTATCTACTACTTATACTATGAACCTGTTCGCATGCATTTACTGCTTGCATGTGGAGGCCAACTTGAACCATTTATTGTTTTTATGTGCAGTCCTACATGTTTTCAATGTCTCTTAGATTTATCATTTTGAGCAACCTAAGTAAAGTCTAGAACCATCCAAATAGTAGGTTCAAAGCCTCCTGGGCCATAGGCATGGGACGGGTATTGCACGTATAGGACACGACTTAGAACTGAATTTGACGCTTTAGGTAAATAACTTTAACATAGTAATCGGGTAGCAGGAGAAGATAGTTTGTACCCGCTGAATAATATGAGAAACTCCTATCTAAAAGGAGTTGTGAAGTATTATTTATTTTGCACAGGATGATCCTTTAGGCTAAAAAGCTTAGGACCCCCCCCCCCTCCCCCCATCTTTATATACTGGATATCTACATTTATTCATTTGAACATTGTATTTGTATCTTTGTAGTCCTCAAGATTTGTACTAATCGTGTTATAATGAACTTCTTCGACCTTTATATTCTCTTAATTTATTTGACCACCTAGTCTAATTTCATAATCCACATAGTTCTAAGTTCGGCCAGGACCCATTGTTGTGGACCTCAAAGAGTTCCTAACACCTTCTCTTTGAGGTAATTTGAGCCCTTACCCTATCTTTGGTAACATTGACTAGTCAAACAGAGTTATTTGCACAATAGGTGCCCTAACGCACCTTAAAATCGTAAAATGGCAACTCTTCTTTTTTAATACACATTAAAGAGTTGTCACACGTCGAAACCCAATTTCATGAGAAAAAGGGGCGTGACAGTTTCATATGCAAACTTTGAGGTCATTCTAAGTTGAGTTGCTATGGTTCAACACGAGTTTTAAAAGTTGGAAGTTCAGTAGTTCCTCAGGCTTGAATTAAGGCGCAAATAGTAGTTTTATGTTGTGTTGTGTGATTTGAGGCCTCAAGCAGGTTCGTATTATGTTTTGGTATTAGTTGTTGTGTTTGGATGGGGTCCCCGGGGTCTCGGGTGTGTTTCAGATTGATTTTGGATTATTTTTTAACTTTGTTGCATTTCTTAAAGTTTCTAAGTTCTGATGCTTTCTCACCTGCGATAGAGTAGGTGCGAGGTTACTGAAGCGGCTAGTTGACCAGAGATATGGTGAGTGACTCGGGAAGGATGGATCTAAAACTGCGAACTAGGAGGCGCAGGTGCACAGAAGGAGCCGTAGAAGAAAAAGGTTTGAGAGTTGAGCTGGACCGCAGAAGCGGAGCCTCATAAGCGGTCAAGTAATCGCAGGTTCGATTTTAGTGCACAGGATTTAATATTGAGGGTTTGGTAATTTTTCTCATTTTTGAAATTGTGGAGCTCGGTTAAGGGGGATTTTCGGAGGGCTTTTCATCACAATTTAGAGGGTAAGTTATGTGTACTTGATTTTTGTGTTAGATATTGTTTACCAATAGAGTTTTACACCTAATTTATATGAGTTTAAGGTGGGATGTGGGGTTTAAGGACTATGATTTTAGAGAGTGAGATTTGATTATTTGAGGGTTGATTTGAGGTTGGAATTGGATGAAACACATATATTGGGACTCCTATCTGAATGGGTGTTCAGAATTTTTTAGTTTTGTTGGGTTCTGAGTTGCGTGCCCGGGATTGAGTTTTTGGGGTTAACTTTGCATAAATGATTTAAGATCTTAAATTAACATTTGGAATCGTTTCCTATGGATTTCATTTATGATATTATGTTATTTTGACTAGATTCGAGTCATCCGGAGGTCGATTCACTCGAGAAGGGCTTATTAGAGGACTGATTTGACTTGTTTGAGGTAAGTATGTTGATTGAGGCACTATTTACCTGAATTATTTGTGATAACTACATGCTATGGGTGGCGCACATGTGTGGGGTTAATCCCACGTGTGTGCAACGGGGTATTTATCCATGCTTGGGTTAGGGCTTAGGCTATGATATGCCTTGAATGCATTTATAAGCTTTATGTTGTGATGTTTCATATATTTGCGACCTTGTTGTGAGCTATTTGAACCATGTTTGATGTTACATATAGGTTTATCTCCTGATTGAACTAGATAATTGCTATTTTCTTTATGTAATTGCCTGATTTAAGCTATGATAGCACACTTTGCACATGCATACACCTTAGCGTGTCACTTATACTAGTGAAGAAGTATGAAATTTGATATTCATTGATCAATACATGTATTCTTTAGTATTTCCTTTCTGTCAGACGATTTGGACTGGTAGCACGTGACCAGGCCGTGCAGTTTATGATATTGAGCTTGTGATCACGTCGGGAGAATTTCTATATTGAGCATGTGACCACGGCCGATGGATTGTGATATTGTGCTTGTAACCACACAGGGCGGATTGTGATAGTGAGCTTGTGACCACATTGGGCAGATTGTGATATTGAGCATGTGACCACGTCGGGTAGATTATGCTTATTAACATGTGACTACGTTGTGCAGCATATGGATGTGGATTCATCCCCCTATGATCACCCTCTAATATTTTTTCTTGAGGGTGTACATGCGGATTGAGGAAAATTGATCAGTGGTTTGATACAGTTATGGAAATTTTGAGGAAAATTTGGCATGTATTTGACTTGGTTATTGAATTTCATCTTTACTTGTGATTTTCTTGGTTGTTTACCTGATTTGTTGCACATCTTCTTTATATGTTGGGTTGTGGACTAAGCAGAGCACGTTAATTTATTGTGTGCACCAAGGTAGATTTATATGTGATTAATGACTTAATCATATTATTATTTTGTTCTTATTGGAGTTTATGAAATGTATATGTGATAAGCGAGTATCATTTAGAATTCTTCCTTCTATTACCTCGGTGAGGTTAGTTATGATTCTTGCTGAGTACATGTGGTTGGTTGTATTAATACTACACTCTGCACTTAATTGTGAAAATCCAGGTATTAGATTGAGCCACCAGTAGATGAGGCTTATTTTATAGTTTGTCATCTGAGAGATGAGGTAGAGTTGCATCTTGGCTGCAGTGTTGGCGTCTCTTTTCATTTTGTACTCCTACCTTTTATTCAGACAGTATTGTTATTTGGTGTTTCATACTTGTACTTCTGTTTTAGAGCTCATGACTCTGTAGTTACCAATTCTGAGGGATTTGTTATGTATCAATGTTGTTGTTTATCTTATTGGCCTTAGACTTGCACTATTTCTGTTTATTCAGTATTTATATTTTGTTTTTGTTATGCTTGACTTCCCTAGCAAGTGAGTTCAGCACCATCATGACCAGTTGGTGGTTTTGGATCATGAAAAGTTGGTATCAAAGCCTTTGGTTCATAGGTTCTATGGGTCATGAGAAAGTTTAGTAGAGTCTTGCGTATCGGTATGGAGACGCCTGTATAGAGACTGTCGAACTGTTAGGAAACTTTACTCTCTTGCATTCTTGCGGTGCGAATTTGTTATTTCTGAAGTATGAACCCTTACTCTTCTATTCTCTCACAGATGGTGAGGACACGTCCAGACGGATCGGACGAAAAGGAACTAGTACCACCAATCAGGGCCGCAAGAGGCCGCAAGACGTAGAGGCTGAGGTGGGGCTCACACAACATCTAGGAGCATCTGTGGAGCCACTAGTCGCTCCAGTGGAGGAACAAGTTTTGGATACTATTGAGCTGGTGGGACCAGCTCATACACTGGTGGTACCTATCTTGAGTGTGTGCACGAGCTTGGTTCAGGAAAATATGGTACCAGTTGCACCAGCTACCTCACATACTAGAGGAGGATCCTAGACTACTGCGGCCCATACACCGGAGCAGCTAACCTAGGGTTATCAGATGCCAGGAGTGTTATAAGTCCAGCCAGTTATTGTTGCTCGGGCCAAAGTTGGTCCCCCTATGACTAATGAGGAGCATAAGTGGTTGAAGGTATTTAAGAGGTTTAACCCTCCCGAGTTCATTGGAGGACAGTCACAGGATGCTCAGTGTTTTCTAGATTGGTGACATTACATTCTTCGCATAGCAGGAATTGTAGAAACTAGTGGATTTGCCTTTACTACTTTTCAGCTGAAAGGGGAAGCCTGCAGATGATGGCAGACCTATGAATCAGGTAGGTTAGTTGGCGCAGCACAACTTATATGGCATGAGTTCTCAGTTCTCTTCTTAGAGAAATTCATTCCACAGACTTGCAAAGATGAGTTGCATAGGAAGTTTTTGCAGCTACGCCAAGAGGGTATAACCGTGACCCTGTACGAGTTGAGATTAGATGATTTGTCATGCCAAGCATTATGGTTGGTTCGCATTCAAAGGGAGAAGATTGTGAGGTTCATTAATGGCCTCAACTATGGTCTACATTACAGCTTGGCTCGAGAGGCCAAGACAGATGCTAGGCCTGAGCAGGTCGTTGAGATTGCTAGGTGGCTAGAGTAGGTTCCCAGGTTT
This sequence comes from Nicotiana knightiana, assembly GCA_005239525.1. Lineage (NCBI taxonomy): Eukaryota > Viridiplantae > Streptophyta > Magnoliopsida > Solanales > Solanaceae > Nicotiana > Nicotiana knightiana. The sequence continues at coordinate 79,845 of ML368419.1, read as the reverse complement.
GAGCGAGAGGAGTGGGATGCCAAAAGTCCTCGTGGTTCAGGTGGTTTTAGCAGTGCCTCATTTGGAGGCCAATCACACTACAACATAGGTCGTCCTTTTAGGCCCTCTTAGGCAACTCAACAGACTCCTTGTGGTTCATCAGTTAGCCACAGTTCATATAGTGCTCGACGAGTTCAGTCATCATTCAGTGTGCTACCATCATAGTGTTCTTACCGTGATCCATCTTCTCAAGGTTGCACAGGCAGTTCTTCGAGTTATCAGTGCCAGCAGCCTTATAGGAGGGGTTGTTTCGATTGTAAAGCCTTGGTTCATCTCAAGAGGGGTTGCCCTAGACTTCTGAGTAGGGTTCCATAGAAGAGATTTCACCCTATGATGTCAGCACCACCAGCTACACCACCCGTACAGCAAGTTAGGGGTGGGGCTTAGTCAGTTTGAGGTCACCCTAGAGGGGGAGGTCATCTAGGTGGTGGTTAGGCTCGTTGCTATACATTCTCGCCAGGACATAGGCAGTTTCTTCCGACACTGTGATCACATGTATTGTTTCAGTGTTCCATATAGACACAGGCAGTTATTTGACCCTAGTTCCACTTACTCTTATGTGTCATCCTATTTTGCTTGTTATTTGGATATGCCTCATGATTTATTTGATATGCCTATTCATGTATCTAAACCGGCAGGTGATCCTATTATGGTGGATCGTGTATATCGGTTGTGTGTGGTCATCAGTGGGGTTATAAGAACAGAGGAGGTCTTTTATTGCTTAGTATGGTTTTGATGTGATTATGAGCATGAATTGGTTGTCACCATATCATGTTATTCTTGATTTTTACGCTAAGACTGTGATGCTAGCTATGCCGGGATGCCAAGCTTGGAGTAGAGAGGGTCCCTGGAACATGTTCCTAGTAGAGTGGTGCCTTTCCTGAAGGCTCGACAAATGGTTGAGAAGTGGTGTTTTGAATTTTTGGCCTTTGTGAAGGATGTTAGTGTTTATACTCCTATTGTTGAGTTAGTTCCAATAGTGAGGGAGTTCCAAGATGTTTTTCCTGCAGACCTTTCGAGCATGCCACACCACAAGGATATTGATTTGGTGCCAGAAACTCAACCCATCTCTATTCCACCATATTGCATGGCACCAATAGAGCTGAGGTAGTTGAAGGAACACTTACATGAGTTGCTTGATAAGGATTTCACCAGGTCTAGTGTGTCACCTTGGGGTGCACCAGTACTATTTGTGAGGAAGAAAGATGGTTCTATGAGGATGTGCATTGACTACAAGAAGTTGAACAAGGTTAATATCAAGAAAAAGTATAACTATCACATATTGGTTACTTATTTGATCAGCTTCATGGTGATAGGGTATTATCGAAGATTGATTTGAGGTCGGGGTACCATCAGTTGAAGATCCAGGCTTCAGATATTTCGAAGATAACTTTTAGGACCCGATATGGTCATTATGATTTTCTAGTGATGTCTTTGGGTTGACCAATGCCCAAGTAGCTTTTATGCACTTGATGAACAAAGTATTTCATCCCTATCTTGATTTCTTTATCATAGTTTTCAATGATTATTTATTGGTGTATTCTCGCATCCGGGAGGATCATAAGCAGCATCTCAGGATCATGCTCCAAACATTAAGGGGGAAGAAGCTATATACTAAATTCTTCGAGTGCAAGTCTTGGATAGACTCGGTGGTATTCTTAAGTCATGAGGTATCCAGTGAGGGGATTAAGGCGGATCTGAAGAAGGTTCAAGCAGTTTAGAGTTGGCCCAAACCGTCTACTACTACTGAGATCAGGAGTTTTCTTGAGTTGGTTGGGTATTATTTCCGTTTTGTGGGGGGGGGTTTCATCTATAGCATCCTCATTGACTAGATTGGCGTAGAAGGGTGCCCTATTCAGTTGGTCTAACGAGTTTGAGGTGATCTTTCAGAAGCTCAAGACTGCTTTTACTATAGCTCTAGTTCTGATTTACCTTCGAGATCGAGTTCTTACAACGTCTATTGTGATGCTTCATGGATTGGTGTTGGATGTGTATGTAGGATGGTAGCATTATTTCTTATGCTTTGCGTCAGTTAAATCCCCATGAGGAAAATTACCCAGCGCACAGTTTGGAGTTAGAAGCCATTGTTCATGCGCTCAAGATTTGGAGGCATTATATTTATGATGTGTCTTGCAAGGTTCTCACGGATCACAGAAGTCTCCAGCCCTTTTTCAAGCAAAAGGATATGAACTTGAGGTAACGGAGGTGGTTAGAGATACTAAAGGACTATGATATCACTATTTTTTATCATTCGGGGAAGGCCAATGTGGTGGCCGATGCTCTGTGTAGGAAGGCTGAGAGCATGGGGAGTCTTGCTTATATTGTAGTTGTGGAGAGATAGTTACCATTGGATTTTATCAAGTCATATTTGTTTGAGCTCATCAAGGCGTGTCAATGACACGGTGATGCCAACAAGGTTAATATTGGAGATAATGGGGTATTAAGGTTGCAGGGTCAGATATGTGTTCCAAATACAGATGGATTGCAGGAGTTGATCCTTGAGAAGGCCCATAGTTCGCGGTATTCCATTCATCCGGGGCCCATGAAGATGTACCATGATTTGAGGTAGCACTGTTAGTGGCAGAGGATGAAAAAAGATATTGTTGAGTATGTTTCTCGGTTTTTGAATTGTCAGCAGGTAAAGTACGACAATCAGAGACTCGGTAGTTTGCTTCAAAGACTTAATATTCCGGAGCGCCAGTGGGATCGTATCACTATGGATTTTGTAGTTGGATTTCCACACACCTTGAGGAGATTCGATATAGTGTGTGTCATTGTGGACAGACTGACCAAGTTTGCACTCTTCATTACAATCATGGCTACCTACTCTTCATAGTAGCTGGCTCGAATTTATAATCGGGAGATTGTTCGCCTTCATGTTGTGACCGTATCTATTATCTCGGATCAAGGCATGCAGTTTACATCGTATTTTTGGAGAGCAATGTAACATGATTTGGGCACATAGGTCGATCTGAGTACGCAATTTCATCCCCAGATGGACGGGCAGTCCGAGCGCACTACTTAGATATTGGAGGACCCGTTACGTGTCTGTGTCATTCATTCGGAGGATCATGGGATCATTTTATCCTATTAGCATAGTTCGCTATCACTCGAGTGTCCAAATGGCTCTATATGAGGCCTTATATAGGAGGCGATGTCGTTCTCTGATTGGTTGGTTTGAGCTTAGGGAGGCTAGATTATTGTGTACTGATTTTGTTCGTGATTCTTTGGAGAAGGTGAAGTATATTCAGGAGCAGCTTCATAGAACGTACTCATGGCATAAGAGTTATGTTGACCAGATGGCTCGTGATGTTGCATATATGGTGGGTGAGAAGGTTCTACTTAGAGTTTTGCCCATGAAGGGTGTGATGAGGTTCGGGAAGAAGAGCAAGTTGAGCCCTAGGTATGTTGGTCCTTTTGAGGTGCTTTAGAGAGTTTTGGAGGTGTCCTACAGACTTGCCTTGCCACCTAGTCTATCGGGGGATCACCCAGTATTCTATGTTTCTATACTCTGGAAGTATTATGGGGATCCGTCATATATTGTGACCTTCAACACAGTGTAGTTGGATGAGGATTTGACTTACAATGGGGTGCTGGTGGCCATTTTTGATCGGCGGGTTTGGATGTTGAGGTCAATGAAAATAGCATCAGTGAAGGTTCATTATAGAGGTCAGTCGATCGAGGAGGCTACTTGGGAGACAAGGCAGGAGTTGTGGAGCAGATATCCTCATATGATGATCTAATAGGTTGTTTTGAGCACTAGCCTTAATTTCTGTATTCCGAGACCTCTCATAGCTTCATTTAATCTTTCTTAATTTGCATGCATGGTCCATGTCGCTTTTCGAAACGATTTTACGTGAAGTTTTTTAAAAAATGTGATTTTTTTCATAAAATGAGACTTTTGTTGACCCCAGTCAACATTTTTAGTAAATGACTCTGGATAGGTATTTTGACAATCCAGATAGGTTCGTATGATGTTTTTGGACTTGTATACACGTTTGGTTGGGGTCCAGGGTGACCCAAGCGCATTTCGGTGCAATATTTGAAAATTATGACAATGAGTTTTACAGTTGAAATTCTTGAGTTTTGATGATCGATCATGTTATTTTGATGATTTGAGGTAGCGAGCAAGTTTGTATGATTTTATTACACTTGTGTGCATGTTCTGTTCTGAACCCGAGGGGTTCAGGTGATTTTCGGGTGAGTATCGGATGAGTTTTAGATGGTTTGTGGATTGTTGGTGCAAGGCTTTGTAGGTGCAAAATATCTCTCATTTGCGAGGTCTGGCTCGCATTTACGAGCCTCACTTTTTTGGTCATAGGATCGCTTTTGTGGTACAACACTTTTTCAAAGGGAAGCTCGCTTTTGCGCACTGAGCTGAGACCACATTTACGATCTTAGTGTCGCATTTTGCGACGTAGCGTTAGGTAGGAAGGGCTTCGCATTTGCAAAGCATGTACCGTATTTGCGATGGCTGGGAACTTCGCAAATGCGAGGTATTTGTCGCTTTTGCGACTTCTGGGGACCAGTTGCACTGGTCGCTTTTACGATCAGTGTTTCACAAATGTGGCCTTCGTAAGTGCGTCACCTGAAGTTGGGTAAAAGAAGGGAGAATCGGAACTTAGCTCATTTTACACCATTTTTCAACTCCAAACACTCTAGGGGCGATTTTTCAAGAACTTTTTCTTCCCAAATTCTTTGGTAAGCAACTCTAATTCATTTTCTATCAATTCCCCAGTACTTTTTATGAGTTTTTAACATCAAATCTAGGAATTTCATGGTATAAATTTAGGGGTTTGGGTTGAAATTAGGGATTTTATAAAATTGAGATTTTGACCTCAAATTAAGATCGTATTTCGAAACAAATCTGATAATCGGGCTTGAGGGCGAACGATTAATTGGGTTTTGGTCCAAATCTCGAATTTGGACCAAGCACGCCTGGGGTTGACTTTTTTAATAATGATAAAAATTGAAACCTTTTCATTCGTGGGTAGTTTTCAAAGCTGGTTTTGAATTATTTGAATGATAGTTGGCTAGATTTGGTTGGTTTGGAAGCTTGTTCGAAAGGAAAAGTTGTGGTTGATTATTGAGTTCGTTGCGGAAAGAGGTAAGTGTCGTGTTTAACTTTGAATTGAGGGAATTAGGACTTGTTCTTCTATTTGCTACCTTAATTATGTGTGCGTACGGTGTATGCAGGAGGTGACAAGTGTATATGTGTTGTCATGGGTTATAGCATGTAGGTTAGGCTATTTACCTTTATGTCATCACTTGTTCCTTGTTATCTCTTGTTACACGCTTTGATTGATACATGATCTTACTTGTCATCCATGCCTTACTTGTTATATGTTATTTAGCCTTTACCTATTTTGATTTATTCATTTCCCACTCAATATCTGCTTAACTGCTATATGTTCCTACCTGTATTAATTGAATATCTTTATTGTCTCATCTCTTTATCTGCCTATACTGCCTTTACCTTACTTGTTCACTTCATTATATTATACCCAATTGTGTGAGTCCTTTAGCTTTTCTTGTATTAGTGAATTGTTGAGGTTTGTAAGTACGAGGTATTGGTTATTCTCTATTGTACTGGTAGATCTTTGGTGCTATATGTGCTTTGATACTTTTTGTGTTGAGATTACATTATTGGTTGTGTTGAATTGTTCATGTTAATGAGTTGATATTGGGAATGGGGTGCACGCCGCAACAGTATTGAAATGAACTGATATGGGGATCAGTTGCACGCTACACTGGATAATGATATGATATTGGGATTGGGTTGCACGCCGCAACAGATATTGTTTTTATGTGAGATCGGGTTGCGCGCGCAGTATGACGTGTTATAACTGTCGGTAGTGGTAGTACTCTATTTCTGTAGTATGATATGAGATTACAAGATGATGTTATTCTATGGTCCTGTGTTAGTTGACCTTCGGGTCCCATACTTATGAATTTACTACTTTATCTACATTTTTGCTTTCTTTTATTATTATTATTCGTACAGGTTTATAGTAAGTGTCTTGTCATATCCTCGTCGCTACTTCGTTGAGATTAGACTCAATACTTACAAAGTACATAGGGTCAGTTGTACTCATACTACACTTATGCACTTCTTGTGCAGATCCCAGTGTGGGTCCCAACAGTGCGTAGAGTAGTTCGCTCGGATCTGACTTGCCTAAGAGACTTGAGGTAGAGCTATTTGGCATTCGCAGTCCTTGAAGTCCCTTTCTACCTTGTTTTATTGTTTATTTTGTTCCAAACAGATGTATTTGTAGTATTCTAGTCGATCATGTACTTATGACACTGTATTTCTGGGATTAGTATAGACCGTGCTATTTATGGATTTATCATATGTATTTCAGATATTACCAACCGTTAATTATTATCATTCTGGTTTTAAATTGTAAAAAGATTGTTGGTTCTATAGTTGGTCGGTTTTCCTAGCAAATGTTAAGCGCCATCACGGCCTCGTGGCTGGGATTTCGGGTCATGACATCTCACCTTTTTTAGACTTCAGATATGATTCTAGACTTATTCGAGGACGAACGTTTATTTAAGAGGAGGAGAATGTAATGAACCGGACGGTCGTTTTGAGTATTTTAGTCTCATTTCCCCTTTTGATGCTTTATATATTTGTAATTATGAATACGGGACTAGCTAGGGTGGTTGATTATTTATCCGGAATGTTTTGGAGTGAATTGGGACACTTAGTCCTAAGGTTGGATGCCTAATTTGTAAGAGTTGACCGGAGTTTGACTTTTATTTAGACAACTCCGGAATGGAGTTTTGATGGTTCCAATAACTTCAGCGGCACGAGTTGCAAAATTTGAGGTCATTCCGAGTTGAATTGTTATAGCGGCACGAGTTTTGAAAGTTGGAAGTTCATTAGTTCCTTAGGCTTCAATTGAGGTGAGAATCTTAGTTTTGATGTTTAGTTGTGTGGTTTGAGGCCTCGAGTAGGTTCGTGCTATATTTTGGAATTGGTTGGTGTGTTCGGAAGGGGTCTAGGGGGCCTCGGGTGTGTTTCAGATTGATTTCGGATCTTTTGGGCTTTGTTGCATTGTTGAAGTTTCTAAGTTCTGGTGCTTTCACACCTGCGACGGATGGGACATAGGTGTGAGGCCGCAGAAGCGGCTGGTTGATAGCAGATGTGGAGAGTGACGGGGGAAGGAAGAGCAGGTGCGTAGGAGGAGCCGCGGAAGCATTAGATCTGAGAGTCGAGCTAGACCGCAAATGCGGGCTTCTATTCACAGAAGCAGAGTTGCATAAAAGGTCAAGTAATCGTAGGTTCCCTTTCAGGACAGTATTTAATATCGAGGTTTGATCAATTTTCTCATTTTTGGGATTGTGGAGCTCGGTTAAGAGCAATTTTTGGAGGACTTTTCATTACAATTGAAAGGGTAAGTGATCCTTACTTGATTTTGGTGTTGGATATTTTTTATCCATAGATTTTTACACCTAATTTATATGAATTTAAGGTGGGATTTGGGAGGGTTTTGGACTATGATTTTGGAGAGTTGAGATTTGATGATTTGAGGGTCAGTTTGAGGTTGGAACTGGATGAAACACATTTATTCGGAAGCGTTTCATATGGCTTTTATTGATGATATTAAGTTATTTTGGCTAGACTCGAGCCGTCTAAAGGTTGATTCACGCGGGAAGGGTTTATTATAGGATTGATTTGGCCTGCTTGAGGTAAGTATCTTTGATGTGTGGCTAGAATTTATGGTTTAACACGTTGTGTGCCTTACATTTTATGAGCGTTAATGATAAAAATACACTTTTTATGTGCATAATGGAGTCTATTTCATGTGTAGGTGCATTGGATATGGAAGTCGAGCTAAATGGATGCATGAACGTCGAAAATACGCTTAAGAGGCGAAAAGGAGTGAAGCCGGCTATACCCGGGAATTTGAGCTGAAAAGCCTGGCCACACCAGGCTTTAGCCAGGCGTTTGGGCTGTAAAGCCTGGTGAGGCCAGGCGTTATCCAGGCGCCAGAGCCCAAACGCCAGGCCTGGCCAGGCGTTATCCAGGCGTTTGGCCTGTAACGCCTAGCCCCTGATCCGATCAAACCCGAGTTTTAAAGATTTTAAGTATTTCCCGGTTGGAATAGAAGTCCTCTACACGGGTAGGGTTTATCCCAAACATATAAATAGACCCAAGAACACAACTTTGAGGGGGGAAGCTATTGTAGTGAAGAAAAACCTGTGGACTACTACTCAGTGAAGCAAACATTGATTTTTATAGCTTTTATTCATTATTTTGTAGTTCAATTATGCAAGTTATTTTAGAATTGATTCTTATGAATATGAGTAGCTAATTTTCTTAATCTAGGGTTTTGGTGGAACCCGTTGGGGGATAAACTTATGGTGATATTAATATAGTTTGGTTGATTGTTCATCTCTATTTGTTCAACTACGTTCTTGTTGTAGTTAATTGAATGGCCATCAATTAGCTGTGCCTATTTATTATGTATCTACTTGAGAGAGAGTGCATATTTAGGTAGTTGTTTGAACAACATCACTCCCGGAGTATAGACGAAAGTCATAACCGAGGGTTTAGAGGTTGGATTAGAGATAACGATACCTCGGGTGCAATCTAAAGTGAACTGTAATGCAATCTAGCTAGCGTAACTTGAGAGAGTGCGTCTAGTAAATTATCATAATTACTTGAGAGAGATTTATGGTAGATAGAGTGTTCATGATTGATAGAGACAACTAATCAAGCTATAAGAAGTATCCGAGAAGGAAGTTCACCGACGGGGGAAACCATAACCTTAGACCTTTATCATAATTGTTTACAACACATTGTTAGTAATTGTTAGTTATTATTATTGTCAGTAGAATTAGTAAAACATCACCAATTTATATTAAAAAGTCTTGAGAGAATTGATTGAGTAAAAGTTACGTATTCTAAAGACTTGATTGATACGTAAATTCCCTGTGGGATCGACTCTGGGCATAATATCCCGGATTATATTTGCAACGCCCGCTTAGTCTTTTATTAGACATAATTGAGCGTGATCAATCTTACCTAAACTTGGTTCAGGCACTAATTGCATAAGTTATTTGTGATAGCTATGTTCTATGGGTGGCGCACATGTATGGGGTTGAGCCCATGTGCGTGAACTGGGGTATTTATCCATGCATGGGGACAGTGCTTAGGCTATAATATACCTTGAATTGATTGTGAAGCTTTATTCTATGATGTTTCTTTTATTTGCAACCATGTTGTGAGCTATTTGAACCACGTTTGAGGTTACATAGAGGTTAATCTCCTTATTAAACTTGATAATGGCTACTTTTGTGATGCAATTTCCTGATTAGAGCTATGATAGCACACTTTGAACATGCATACACCTTAGCATGTCACTTATATCAGTCTAGAAGTATGAAATTTGATATTAATTGATCATATACATGTATTCTTGAATATTTGCTTTCTGTGTGATATGGTTTGGACTGGTATCACAGGACGACACCGTGCGGTTTGTGATATTGAGCATATGACCAGGCTGAGCGTTTTGTTATATTGAGTCTGTAACCACACTAGACGGATTGTGATATTGACCCTGTGACCTCGCCGAGCGCATTGTGATATTGAGCCTGCGACCACGACGGGCGGATTGTGATATTAAGCATGTGACCACGCCGGGCAGTTTATGATTATTTTCACGTGACTACGCCATGCATCGTGTGGATACGGATCCATCCCCTAGGATATAACGATCCGGCCGGTCGGGTTGAATACTTTAGCCCCGTTTCCCCTATTTGAGCTTTACATATAGGCATTTGTAGTTAGGTGACATTATTGACAATTAAATTGTTGTAAAGAAACTGCAGTTTGATCAAATGAAAAGTCATCTTAACTTCTTGAAGGACAATAGTTCCTCACTTTTGGCATATCAACATTTTCTTTACTCTACTCTATCACAGAGTTCTTCAGCTGGCCACATGCATTTTCATCATGTTAATTGGATAGTTGCTGAATTGCTAATTTCTATGGTTTCTCCTTTCTAGTGTTCTCATCATATATCTTGCATGAAACTAAACTGGAGCATGGAAAAGAAATATATATATATATCCATATCTTGCCTAACCATGATCATCATCGTCAATGTCGTCAAGTGTTTCCTAAATCTTGATTCATCCATACATGTAATGACAAAAGATTAGTGGCGTACAAAAAAATATTCTAACGAAAAGACAGCTGATTTATAAGGAACAACTTATTTGTTATTCTAGCGATACCTGGCATGTTTGAGGACAACAAGATTTAAAGGACATTTTGGTACATTACACACATCTTTAATTTAAGATTACAAGATTCAAAAATTTCCAGTATTTTCTTAAATTATGTGCCTGGTCAAACTAAGACACTTGAATTGAAATGGAGTTAGTTGTTATCACACTATTTTCTGATATTAAGATAGCAAGGACAAATCTATCTCATGGTCATTCGCAACGCCCGCCAGCTCGATTGAAAGTGGAACATCAAAGAAAATGCAAAATAGAGCTACACAAAATCTTGCAGCAAGGAAGTCTATATAACATGCAAAACTTACTTTGACACAGTTGCAAAAATCGTTGCTTAATTACATGATGGAAATCAAAAGCTACTTCTAAAATTCTGTAGTGTTATGGTTCAATCATTCTAGATTTACATCATAAAGATCTGGAAGAAGCCTGCTCGTGGAAGTAGTTTCATCTTTACCTGGGAGAGAGACCGAGGAGTCGCTCCAAGGTGCATTCATACTTTGCACTTGACTGTCCTGAGAGTAAGATGAAACCTGTGTTTGACTGTCTTGTGATAGTTTCTCAAAGGATTTAAATCTCATATGGTCATCTGATGTGGTGCGCTTAACTAGTGGTGCTTGCACCGGAACTTTTCCTTCGAGCATACTCACGACAGAAGACATTGACGGCCTGAGAGTGGGAGAGGGATTGGTGCACAACAGACCCAGATTTATCATCTGCATTACCTCTTTTTTGGAGTAACTTGATCCGAGACGTGGATCCACTAGTTCTAAGAGATTTCCCTGTTCCTGTAGGACGTAAGCCTGCACTCCAGATAGAAAACAAAATTGACATCCAAAGCAAGACAAAGATTGGAGATGAAGGGGAAAAAGACAGTAAGATGTGTAAAAATGCATCAATAAGAATGTGAGTAAAACTAATGAAAGAACTATGATCTAATATGTTCTTTCTCATCCCCTAGGAATGAGAAATGGAGGTATCAAAGAAAATCTGATTTTGCATGGAGCACTAGGACGAAGCTTTTTTAGCATAAAAATCCAGATTGCAATTAATCAAACATATACACGGAAGACTTATGATGAATAAGTTAGACGATTTACCCAGTCAAGAAGGTAAACAAATTCCTCTTTCGGCCTGTAGTTTGTGTTGCTTTTCCCGCTGACAATCTCTAGTGCAACAACTCCAAAGCTATAAACATCAGCTTTATCTGTCAAGTAGCCTCTCATTGCATACTCTGGAGCCATATAACCTCTATAAAATAGGAAAAAGAAATGTAAGATACTTCCTAGTAACCATGTTACTGCGATGAGGTACAAACTGCACAGAACTCTTACTCTCTCATTGCATGTAACAACATCTTTTGAAGAGTTTAGTTATGCCTTTAAGTAAGAAGAGTTTGCGACTGTAATTAACATCAGCTTTAGTAGAGGATTTCTTTTTCAGACTGATATATGCTCTGTATTGTTTGTAAACAAATAAAGGATTACATCTAGACAAAGTACAAAGAAAGTGATGATAAGAAGGCTCACACTGTTCCAGCAATTCGGGTACTAATATGAGTGTTCTCTTCTTCGTCTAGTTTTGCCAATCCAAAATCTGAAATCTTAGCACTCAGATCCTTATCAAGAAGCACATTGGTTGCCTTTATATCTCTGTGGACAATTTTCAATGCTGATTCTTCATGCAGGTAAGCTAATCCTCTTGCTATTCCTAAGCATATCCTTTTTCTGGTTGGCCAGTCTAGGTTCAACCTCTGGTCGTCACGGCCTAAGAAAAGGAGAATTAGAGGAATAGAGAGCATAAAATATCATTGCCATGATCAATGATTTTAAAAATGAATCATGTTTTAAAGCTTTACCAAAAAGAGCTCGAGCAAGACAGTTGTTTTCCATGTATTCGTATATCACCAATAACTGGTTCCCTTCTATACAACAACCATAAAGCCTCACAAGGTTTGGGTGGTGTAGAGCTGAAATCATGCCTATCTCATTGACAAATTCACGATTTCCTTGCTTCGACTTGGAAGAGAGCTGCTTAACAGCTATTATTGCACCATCTGCGAGTACACCCTACAGACAGCAGGATTAGTTCACAATGATCATATTACAGACAACAGGACTTAACAATTAGTACTACTGTATTTTCCTATAAACATAATGTCAAGCATAATTAAGCAATAGGAAATATTGCTACAGAACTGCAAGCTTTCCTACCACCAAATTAGTATTGATAGTCAGAGACAGGAAGAGAGATAGTGAGAGTAGCTACCTTGTAAACTGGTCCAAACCCTCCTTCACCGATTTTGTTGGCAGGATCGAAGTTATTTGTAGCAGCTTTAATTTGTCTAAGTCTAAAATGACCTGTTTGTAAATCAAGGGCTCTGAGTTCTGTAACAAGAATATTATAAGCGTCAGTATGTTTAGATCTCCTAAAACGTCTGTATGATGAACAATAAAAAAAAACATCTGTATGATGAAGACAGATTAAGCAATCATGAAGTTTTGTGTGTGCTAACTATTTATGTTTTGTTGTGTACTAACTATTTATGATATGACATGATGTTCTACCAACAAAACAATCATCTCAATGCTGGTTAATTACAGGCAGATAATCAATTTGTATGCCGCGGCTAGAAATCTTTTAAACAATTCTGATTATCATAACAGAAATATTGCTGTACCATCAAATAGTTTCACCCATAACAAGGAATACAAAGATTTTGTCATTATAACTCCTCCATCTCCATTTGTCTAAGCATGTAGAGAGTGAATAAATGCTTTGATGTACGTATTACCTATTTCTTCCTTATTTTGCCCTCCCAAAATGCCTTTCTTCCACAGAACAAGTACAATAATCAGAAGCACCACAATCGAACCAAGTACAATGCCAATAACAGCTCCGACATGTAACCGGCCTGTATCAATGTTATAGTCTGCAAGAAGAAGTGGGATTTCATTGAAGATAAGATTGTGGGAAGATAAGAGTAAAGTTTATAGGCAGAGATATACTGACTTGGTGTCACTGTGATAGCTGAAATCAGAGGTCCATATACACCTCTGTCAGGAATAGCGGTGGTCCCCTTCCCGGTCCAATACAAGTGAATCTCCAGAGTGCTACCATTAACAGAAACATCTTTAAAGTCCATGGTAATGCCTTTCCCAACACCCTGAGCTTCCTCCATAATGTTGAAGTCCTTCAAAACTACATTCCCCTGTGTAAGAAATCAAAATATACTGCATTATCTCCAATAGATTGGTACTTGTATATTAAATCAGAAAGTTGCCAATCATATCAGAACTCAGTAAATCAACACTCAAGTACCTTCTAGCCTAATCCATAAAGTTACCAATCATATCAGAACTGAGTAAATCAACATTTAAGTTACATATGCATCAAACAAGTTAGAGGTCTCCACTTACTTGTATTGATACATCAAATATCCGCCTTCCGAGGCTGCTATATGTTGAGTCATTAGAAAACATTATTTCAGCAAAGTGAAGGCGCACTCTGTAGCTACCTTGTTGCAAGCAAAGCCCATAATATTTGAGAGAAGTGGGGGCAAGGTGTGCTGTCTTGTAAAACTCAGGACCAGAAATGTTCAGTGAAAATGTATTTGTTGCAATATAACTGGCATCTTCAAAACCCGTGTACACTCCTGAACTGCTGAACGCCCATCTATCCGAGGATGCAAAAAAATATGACGGACCCCTATTGGTCAAGTCCTCCTCATATTCATTTCCCTCAAAATTAGTACTACTTCCTCCACAGTTTATGAATAGCGAATGATCTGCAGATGATAAAGAACATAAGATAAGGAAAGATTCTGAAGTTCTCTCGTAACTCCAGAATTATGCTTTGATACTTAAAGTACATCCTTGCCGCTCCAAGAGTTGGTTCAGGGGTAAACGATATACAATGCTACTTCAGGCCCTCTCAAGGCCCAAGTTAAAATTTCAGATTATAAAAGAATAGGATTAATAGGCTGTAACTCTTACATTTAGCTTTTCCAGGACAAGGGAGGTCCTTCTTGGAACACCAGGCACTCCTGCAGTTTCGAATAGATTAAGCCACATAACTATAGACAATAGACAGAGAGCCTCAAATAAACTAGGAACCTGATGCATAAGACAACAATTAGGACTTACGTGTTGGCCATTGCATTTGAATAGCTGGAGACTAAGTTTCTGGTGAACAACGAAGGTTTGTAAGTCATGTAGTTATAAGACCAATATCAAACAGATATAATATATGAACCCACAAAAAGAGGAATAAAGCTCACATGGTAGAGGACTGGCATCCTGTAGCAGATTTTGGTGTGAAATTGTTGTATGATATATCGCTGTATAAAAAAAGTGATAATTGTCATGAACTCAATAGACACCAAATTCTTGTAAATGCATTCTTGCACCAAACAAAAAGTTTGGGAAAGGAAAAGGTTAACTTTGAAGTGTGGCATGGTACAATGCATTATTCCTGGCTAGCTACGATATTAACCAAACTTTACTACTAAAATGCGGGAAAAAAAAAAACAAACTTGAGCAAATACCAACATGTTGTCTTTACTACCCAATATCCAGCTGGGAATTGCTCCACTTAATGTGTTGTGAGAAAGAAACCTACATCGCAGATAAAACTGTTGCTTGTTATAAATGAACTAAAACTTTGAGAGAGAGAAGCATGTACAAGATTTAAGCTTCAACTTGTAACGGTACCTACATGTTATCATAATTCAACTGCCCCAATGTATTTGGGATTGTATCATTCAGCATGTTGTTGCTCAGATCCCTGCAAATGAATATCTCTTATCAGAGGCAGGATCAGCATCAATCCGGATAGAAAACCGAACCACTTTGGTATCCGAACAATTAGAGACAATCTGTGCTCCATCATGCAACTACCAGGAAAGCATTGGTATGTAGAAGAATTTCCTTTTATATTATGAAGGGTGATTTCGGGTTTGTATTATACGCAAATTAAAATTTTACGAATTTTGATGAAAGTATACAATCCTTTGTAGAAAAAGAAGATGACAAGCAAGAAAAACTGCATCCTGTTAACTCAACTTTCTTGCTAGCACCACTGCACCAGTGGCTAAACATTGGCATCTCCTTAGAGGGGACTTTACCTTTTCAATTGAGACCTTCTTGATATGAATATAGAAAGCATCTTATTTATTCTGACTAGTAAATCAACAAATCCTGTATAACAATCTCCAAGCCTAATGTTAAACTTCGCAGTCGTATTCACAATTAGATAGAAGAGTAATACTAATATCTTATAAATTCTAACTTTTGAAAAGATAAAGAAGAGGTAGTCAACACAAGAATATTTGCTATCAAAATCTATGTCATCTCCGAATACATCTCACCTAGACTTCTATCTTCTAGTACTCCTGACAAACTAAAATGTAAAAAAGCGAAAACATTGTACAACAACAACCACCCAGTGTAATCCAACAAGTGAGCTCTGGAGAGGGTAGTGTGTACACAGACGTTACTCCTATCTTGTAAAGATAGAGAGGTTGTTTCCGATAGACCATCGGCTAAAGAAACAGTAAACACAAAGCAACCAACAATAACAACTACGAGAAAAAACAAAGACACTACAGGTGTGTTTGGTATAACGGAAAATGTTTTCTTGGAAAACAAGTAGTAATCTTATTCATTTTCCGGTGTTCGGTGCGCAAATTAAGGAAAATGACTTCTCAAGAGTATTTAATAATTTAGATATAATAAACATGAAGCCATAAACTTTCAAACCAACAACCTTCTGAACCCACAAATTTCATAAATTTCCGAACCGCTTAACTTTCGAAACCGCGAAATTTTGAACCCGTAAACTTTATAATTTCTAAATCCGTAAACTTCCAAACACATAAACATCCGAACTCATAACTTTGGAACTTGTAAAATTTTGAACCTTTAAACCGAAAAATAAAATAAAAAAATAAAACTGAAAATATATTTTTTTAAAAAATTCTATCGGGGGGAGGGGGGCAGGAGCAGTGAGGGTGGGGGTGGATGGTGCAGAAAAAAGAATAAAACAAAAATTTGAAATTGCAAAAAAAAACGTAAAAATAATAATTTTTTTTGCGGGGGAGGGGAGGGGGTAGTAGGGTGGGTGGTAATGGAAAGACTGAAATTTGAAAAAAAAAACTTTTTTGGAGAGAGGGG
>ML368419.1:35818-62479 GCA_005239525.1 Nicotiana knightiana | reverse complement strand
GTTTATTCTTTAATGGAAAGACTGAAATTTGAAAAAAAAAACTTTTTTGGAGAGAGGGGTGGGTTGGTGAGGGTGGAGAAGGTTGAGAAGGAGTTTTGAAAAATGTTTTCCCTTCTCTTCATAACCAAAAAATTTTCCTCCAATTGGAGGAAAATGAATTCATAAGGAAAATATTTTCCAAAACATTTAAACCAACCAAACATAGGAAAATTGGAAAACATTTTCCGAAAAATGTTTCCTTCTTACAAACACATCCTACGTGTAATAACAAAGATCTAGAAATAAGAAATACAAGAATAGTACTAACAATACTGGTAAGAATGACACAACATGGAATAACAAAGATCTAAGAACACAAAAATGTGATAATATTACTAATACTACTAGTAAGGTTAGGAGAAATACTTGACTACCTATCAACCTTCAACCCTAATTCTCGACTTCCACACCTTCCTATGAAAGTTGCTAAAAAAAAGTTTCCCATGAAAGAATAAACAAAGAATGATAAAAAATAAAAAGAAAACAAACTTACAAAAGTTTCAATTTCATATCACCTAAGTATTCCGGAATTGGACCAAAAATTGAGCAATTTCTCAAAATCCTGCATCATTAAAGTCAAATTAGAGAACCGTGAGAAATTATGATGAACAAATGTAATTGCTAATTTTCCAACTACAAGCATATACTACTCACAGCCTCTTCATTTGAGTGAGGCCTTGAAGATTTGGGAATAGCATTTGTTTTCCTCTCAAATCAGATATTCTCCTGACAATAACATTGCACGTGAGAACTTCCACTATAGCCCTATATCATTTCTTATGAAAGTGAATTTAACAGTTATGCGACTATAAAATGCAGGTACTACAAGAGAAGTGTGAACTTACAACTCCGTTATGTTTTTCAACTGGGATATTGTAGAAGGAATAGGTCCCTCCATTAATGTTCCTTGTATGTCTCTGCAAAAAAGTTTCATGATAATTGCAATTATATACTATGTATGCTACCATACTTTTGTTGGTCTAAAGTTTAGAATTCTTCATGGAGAAGAAAATTGCATCAAGATTTAATACTCACAATCTGTCCAATTTGATCCAGTTGCCAATAAAATCTGGTATGGTTCCAGATATTCTATTCCCATCTATCCTACTGCAAACAGACAAAAGAGTTAAAGACTTGAGAGATAGAAAACACAAAAGTCAGATGTGCTTCTAAATTTCTTACTTACAAATCTGTCAAGTTCTTAAGATTGCTGAAGTTCTCAGGTATAGTTCCTGTGAGATTATTGGCAGTAAGGAACCTGCAAAATGCTCCTTCAATTAACCATGATAACTGAAAAATCACACCATTCGTCCCGATTTCTTTGGCACTTTTTGCTTATGTTGAGTCAATTTGACCAAATTTTGGAGCTAAATCAGACCAGATTAACTCTTTCTTTATACTCAAACTTAAATCTTAAGAAACTATACATTTTCTTATGAATATCGAGAAGCGAAAAGTGCCAAATATTTAGGAAGAAGAGTAATAATAAGTAGATAATAGACATCGAATATCTGATTACTATGACTTACATTTTACTCAGGCGGCTCAAACTACCAAGGTTTGCAGGGAGAGGTCCTTCAAGTAGATTACTTTCCAGATTTCTGAAAATTCCATTTCATGAATGTGACATCCAATTAGGTACAACCAAAGTATGTAGAAATATAAAAGGAACTATGCAATATCTTTTACTTACAGTTCTTCCAGTGTATGAATATCACCTAATTCCTTGGGAATCACACCACTGATACGGTTACCCAACAATGACCTATATATTTATGAGTTTGACCAAAATGTAAGAAAAAAAAGGAAAAGAAAAACTTCTTCAATGAAACTTTGTAGAAAGATCAAAAGGAAAAACAAACTTACAGAATAGTGACGCGAAGCTTGCCATAGCTTGAGGGAATCGATCCATTTAAGAAATTGCGAGACAGATCTCTGAAAATGCAAAAATTGATTGAGACTCCAATTTTTGCATGTTATAGTCCAGTTTAAACTTTCAGATTTCACACTTTTTAAGGCTATGGTTTACACAACTCAATAGACTTTGTTGCATGTAAAGCAACAAACAATGAACTTGTCACTGCTATGATTTGTACAAAAATTGAATAAAAACACATAACAGTTTCTATATTCAAGAGTTCACAAGGCAAAATTTTGATAGTTTGCCTCGAGTAAGTTCAGGAAAATTCCAAAAGTATTCCATTAGAGATTTAACCAAGTGGATTTCTGTTTAGAAATACCCTAATTTTAAGCAATTATATTGGTAAAATTCCATTCTTTCATAATACATGCCACTCTCTATATGTTTGCTTACATCACAGCTTAATGACTTTTGTTACTTATGCATAAAATTTTCAAATTTATCTGTGAGAGTAATCCTGTGTTTGTTTTTCCTATTAACTTTCAGGCCATAATTATTCACCCAGAAAAGCTTATTACATCAAAATATCAACACGAAAAGATTAGGTCCCATCATCAATTAGGCTCAAGGAACCAACCACTAACTAAATGTCATTGTGTTACATTAATGCAGTGGATCTTTGAACTTTAGCTCTACGAGAAATAAAATAAAATAAAATAATCTATCCTATGCCTGAATGCAGAGAAAACTATAATCAAAATAATGTTATGGAATTAACTGATACTCACAATTCTCGCAGATGACTAAGCTCTGCAATTTCAGGAGGCAGAATTCCTGTCAAATTACGACCCTTCAATTGGCTGTATCAACAAAAACAGGAGAGAAAATCAAAAAAAATTATTAACACCTAACGGTAAAGGAGTTTAGCTAGGAAAAAAAAACATTACAGGGTTTTAACTTTAAATATATGCATTCATTGTGAAGAGGAGAGAAGCACAAATGCACCTGTGAGAAGGTGTGAGAGGTAGGTTTCGGAGGACTTAAGCAGAGGTAGAAAGAGGCCGAAAAAGTATTGGGGAGAGGTGATTACGCTAGATATGGCGTTGCTCCAGTTTACTGAAGACATGACCATGGATAGGAAGCTATGAAGGCTGAGAATAAAGATAAAGGGTCAGGCAGCACAGTAGCTTTAGTACATGACTTAGTGTCATTTGTATTTTTTGTACTCCTTGACTTCTTTTATTACTTGTTGTTGCTTTCGTTTCGGTTTTCTAATTGCATTACCTAGTATTAGTTTTATATTTTTGCTTCGGTTTTTTGATTGGCGTGCTTGTTATTGCCTTTCCTTTTATCTTGCCTAAGTCGAGGGTCTTCCGGAAACAGCCTCTCTATCTTCTTAAAAGTAAGAGTAAAATCTACGTACACACTATCATTTTCAGACCACACAAGTGAGATTACACTGGTTTATTATTGTTGTTAGACTCAAAGGGATATAAATCACAAGAAGTCATTGTTCTTGGACTATCTTTACACCTTATTGCGTCGGCCACAATGCTAAATGTCAAGTTTTTTGAGTACCAGTAACAAGTGCGGTTGATCAATCAAAAATATCTTTCTCCTTTGAGGCAAGAAAGAATTAAAATGCCAATATAGATTAGTGTCTAAATAGTACTTTAATAGGGATATATAGAGCCAAATTGAAGTAGTTGATGAGCATTAAGTGCCGAAAGATCATTGATATGTTTGGTATAAATAATATTGAAAAATAATTTCTCTTAAAATGACTAATTAAAGTTATTTACCAAAAAAAGTTCAAAAGTATTTTCTCGAGGAGAAGAACGGCAATGAAAATGAAATGGAGATGGAACTAAGAATTTTATCCAGTAAAAGAGTAATTCGAGAATTAGAAAAAATATTAGGCATGAAATAATAAGATACTTGCCAAACGAAAAACGCCAAAATAGGTAATTTTGATTAATAAGTACTTAGCTTATAAATACTTTGGGTGTTTACCAAACCCATAGATAAGTTGATTTTGTGAAAGTTATGATACATGAATAGAATATAAAATAATTTACAATAGCATTTCATTTTAACTATATTGATAACTTCTCTCCGCTCTAGGTTACCATGTCATAATAGGTCAATTTAACCTAATAATGTAAACATATATATTTAGTTATTGCACACGACTTAAACTCGATTAAATGGATATTCAGTAGTTTCTTCATATATAACAGAAGAATCATCCATACAGATGATCTGGGATCGACCCCCTTGAATGCCTGCCTAGTACGATTTATATCCTCTGTGTGGTTTGCAGGCTACTACACAGTAAAAAGTTTATTCAGTGCGTAAAGAGTGCTCACCACAGAGTACTCACCAGAAGGGCAGAGGCTATAGCAGATACGGATTTTCCTGGGATTCCAAAAAAAAAATCTTTGCAACCTTGAAGTACTTGCAATAATGATTCTTCCTTCTACTATAATTCACATATTAGGATATGATTCAAAGTAAAAAGAAGGAGCGCTTACATGGTCACCACATGGCAAACTGAGCTGTCATTGAACGAGCAGTCGCATGTTACATTGCTGAGAATTTTAATTTTATTAAAAATTAAAGCAGGATCTGTCACGTTGAAACCTCTCCCCTCTTTGCAAGAGGCTCTGCTGACGTTCCAAGTTGTGTTCTGAAGTTTCGATGATATTGTTTCCAGAACTTTAACTGTGACATCAAAGTTAAATTAAATCAAAATCGTTACAGTTTCCAGATGAGAAATTCATCTGTATATACTGCTGTTAGTCTTGAGGAGCAAATTTTTGGACCTAAAGTAAAGTTAATTACCGGGGTAATAATATGTTTATTCCATAAAATGATTCACATATGAAAAAAGCCAGAAAGCACTGATATGGAATTAGTTTACATATAAAGCATCACGTTTGTGATTATTATTGTTGTTTGATGCTCCGACATAGGATAGTCTTGAAAAGAATATATGTATAATAGGTTAAGTCTTGCCTAGAGTATCACATTTTATTTTATTTTTTGTAATTACCTGGTACCTAATACCCACTGGTCCGATTAATCTAGCTAGATTAATTAGTGCCTCGGGAGACATTAAAAGAGGAAATACTATAGGGAATTTCTCCATTCTCAAGATTTAAATTTGAGATCGCTATTTAAGAGTAGAAGAATATCATTTGTTCCACCATATCCCTTGATAAAGCATCATTGCTCGAAGCCCGACGAGCATTCTATAGAATTTCCTGCCTAAAATTCAAGAATATAGGACACTTGATTTCACAATTTTTGGGATTAAGACTAGCCAAATACCTTAAATCATGCGGCGTATCATAGAGAATTAGTATCAGTAAAATGCAAAGATAGGAAGGCAAGCCATTTTGGGCTATACCCAGGATGGCAGCACTAAGGCCTCACTGGTACTGAAGAAGGTGAAGAATAGATTGATGTAAAAATTGTGCGGGACATCCTATTTGGTCATCCCCATTTAATTTATATTCGTTTTTTTTAAAACTTTTAACTTGTACCCACTTTTTAAATAACTTCAGCTCCCTTTTCCCTTGCTGAGCTGAAGTTCACCAGTTAAGCTGAAGTTCGCCAGTTATAAAGACAAAACTTCAGCATACGGGGCTGAAGTTCCCCAGTTACAAAGACAAAACTTCAGCTCTGAAGTTCCCAAGTTATAAAGACAACAACTTCAGCATACGGGATTGCGATTCCCCAGTTACAAAGACAAAACTTCAGCTCTAGAAGTTTTATCTTTGTAAACTGGGAACTTCAACCCCGTATGCTGGAGTTGTTGTCTTTATAACTGGGGAACTTCAGCCCCGTATGCTGAAGTTCCCCATTTACAAAGACAAAAACTTCAGCTCTAGAGCTGAAGTTCCCCATTTACTAGAGCTGAAGTTCGCAAGCTACTTCAGGCCCGTCTACTAGAATGCTGAAGTTTTGCGTGATTGCCTTTGCTACTTCAGCCCCGCATGCTGAAGTTATCCGCAAAAGCGGGTACGGATGTAATTTTTTTTACAAAGCGGGTATAAGTTAAAACTGGCACAAAAAGTGGGTATGGATGCAAAAAAACCCTAGATTGATCAGTAGCTGTTATTTGACACAATTTCAGCCTAAACCTTCTAAAATCTGTTTATTTTGAAAAGTATTTTATTCGAAAAAATAATTTTAGTAAAAATCAATTTGTGTTTGGCTGATAAATTTGAAAAGCACTATTGAACAGCAATTAATATTTGACCAAATTTTTAAAAAACGATTCTAAATATATCTTTCTCAAAAAATACTGTTCAACAAAATACTTATGGGGAAAAGTTACTATTTTTACTTCTCAAAACCTGCTACTATTTTACTCAAAAATACTTTTTTCCTCAAAAAGCTTGATCAAAAACCTTTAACTTATAAAAAAAATACTTTTAAAAACTTGGACTAAACAGGCTTATACGACATACATGATTCAGACATACATAAGGGGATAGGCGCACCTCTTAAAATATGGTATATGTTTTTCATTTATTTATTTTATATTATACATACATAGATAGTTCAACGTGTAACACGTATCCATAATTGATACTATATCCGGTTCATATATATCTTTAAATAGGAATATGATTTTTATGCTCTCCTTAAGAAAGAATTTTATAGTTTTAATAATAAAAATATTTATTTAAACTATCATTTATCCCTCCTTAAAAGTTACTTGATTAATATGTCACTAATTAGAAGTCGATCAAATGAGCTAATAATTTTTTTTAAAAACGTCAAATATCTTAAAACAAATTCAATTTGCTAAAATAATCGATAATTGAAATTAGGGAGTAATTGTTTTGTTTTTGTCCGACCCGCAGAGTTATTGAAAGGAGTAAATTTCGCTGGGGGGTGGGAGAGAGAAAAGGGATCAATTAACCATTAAAAAAATCAACAAACAACATGTTAAATGCAGCAGGTGATTGACCCTTTACAGTAGACATTCAACGCGGCCATCACTTCAATGAAAAAGGTTAAGTTATATTATAATAATTATTTTTCTTTCTAAGTTATAATATCAGACAATTTTTTCTAGTAATATATGTAACCTTATTCTCATAATGTAAAAACTTTTTACTTTTAAATTTCTACTGCAGAGATATATAAACTCATAATAGAATAATAACGAACGAAATGCACTGGCGGATCCATGTGTATGGGTGAGGGGTCATCGGGCTCGATAAACTTCGACCGAAATTTTGTATATATACATGTAAATATTTTGAAAATAGTTAATTTAAAGCAGTTACCACCCTGAATACTAAAAGCATGTAGGGGCATTGGTTGAGCAAAATAAAATATCCTCGCCGCGTAAAAATTCTAGATCCGCCTCGGACGACGACAGGATATTCTTTCATTACGCAAGGCTACTTTATTAGCTAGATATTAACCAATATTGAAAAATCAAAGAACACAAACAAACAAAATATCCGCACACCACAACAGTAGCCAAAAAAAAAAAAAAACGAAAAAGCAGACATGGATAGCACGAAAGGCAACTGCATCTGATTCAGACAACAAATTTAAAGATAAAAATATAAAAAAAAAAAAAAATGAAACGCAGTATGCACAAGAACAAACACAGATCATCAATGTATGGGGATGAAAATCAAAGAGAAGAAAATAGCGTGTTTAATTTATAGATAAGAGCAATTATAGTACTAATAAACCGTCAAAGGAGAGGAAACGTAACTACCTTCATCTGCAGGCAAAAGTTGAGAGACAGATCCCAAGGGAGAGAAGCAACTCAAAGCCAGAGATACATACACAAATAAAGCACAAATTCTGATACAATAATATGTATCCATTTGATTTTCTCGTCTTATTGCTCAATATCAAGTTTTAGTCCCTTGACTACAAATGCTGCAAAAAGGAAAATGATATAACCTGAGTAAATTATAATTATAATATATAATATATAGAAGGATAGGAACTAAGCATTAATGAGAATCTGTAATTACTTGGCTGATTGGGTCAACGGGAGGTGGTTACGGGGTTCAATCCTTGAATTATAGGCGGGAATGGAGAAAGGAAGAGAAAAGCAGTGTTAGGAAAAATGGAAAGAAGGAATGAGTTTTAGGTATTTAAGGGTCTTTTTAAAAATAATTTGTTTTTGATGTCGACTACTCTGGTCTCTGTTCAGTCCTCTTTCTTTTCTTTTTTTTCTCAAGGTCCTTTTTTTCTCTAGCTTTTAATTTTCTGCTAGCGTAAAGCGTTTCCCTTTTTATTATATCGAATTCTAACAAAGAAGTCAAAGTCAAATTATTTTAAGATAAGATTTCTATACTTCTCTAATTAAAGACAAGGTTATATAGAACAAGGCGGTGTATTCATGTGTGGTTATAATTCATGATTTAACGCATTTTACGTATTTTAGTGATAAAAATATACTTTGTTTGAGCGTAATGGGATTTATTTTATGTGTAGGTGAATTAGAGATGGAAGCCGAGCTAAATGGATGCTTAAACATCGAAAGTGCGCGTGAAAATGTTGAAAAGGAGAAGCCAGGCAAAAGCCAGCTCGACCAGGCTTTAGCCTGACGAGGCCATCATCTATGAAATTCTCGGTTTGTTATCAATAGTGGTATGTGATGGAGTGTTAAATATTTTGCTCCGAATTTTGTTCTACCGGTGTGAAATCAGTGTCATTTCGTAGTTTTAGAATTCTATTGATTCCAAGTTCTCCATCTCCATTGCATATTTTTATTCTTAATTAAAATTTTCGGTTTTGAATTTTGAATATAAAGTTGCATTTGTTATAGAACGCTTACCTCTAATGTGATACTTTCAGGCGTGAATCTAAACCAAAAAACAAATTGGTTTGTTGTTTCTCTTAGAGCATAATATTTTGCCTTTATGTTTTTTAATCACCGTTTTACTATTTGCAACTAGCTATTTCTCCCACAAAAGCTAGTTGAGTTCAGAAAGGTCTACTATAGAATCCATATTATCAATAGATTCAACCCCCCTGAGTTTTTTTATTTGTTCTATCCATAGATTTGAGCTCTAAATTTGAGGTAGATTTTTCTCAGCAATGTTGTACCTGGAGAAGAATTGTCAAAAAGACCTCCTCAATGTTTGAATTGATCAAGTGTCCTTCCATTTTCTTTTTAAAAAGAATTATCCCACTCACGAATCATACATGCGACATGGTCAAATATAAATAAAAGAATTATCCCGCCCGCGAATCATACATGCACGCGGTTACACATAGATTTTTAAGTTATTATAGTATTTTTCCGTTCTTTTCAAAATACGAAGTTCAAATGAAAACCTTTAAGATTCCAATTTTTTATAACAATTTCAACTCCTTTCAAAACATTTAGTAAGCAAACTCAATTCCGCTACTTCTCAAGGCAAACAATAAACATAAGTCGATAACAATTTCAACAAGGCATGATGTGTGCCTAAAACTACCCGGACAGAGGCATAGTTAGTAGCTACGTACGGACTTTTGTCACCTCGTGTGTATGTAGCCCCCACAAAGAGAAGCACATAATAATTTAGTTCACCTATGGGGTTAATTCTCTCTTACAAGGTTAGAAAAGAGATTTACCTCGCTCCGAAGTTTCATCACCGGCTTCCAAGCCTTTCCAATAACTCGAACTGATGCCCAACGCTCTGAAACTAGTCAATAAATGTGCAAACTCATGAATATATACTGTAATTCTCCTTATAATCCAATTTATAACAAATTCCAACTCCGTTCGAAAAGTCGATAAAAATCACCTCGAGCCCACACGCCCGGATTCCGAAGATATTCGAAGATAAACATTATCCATAACATTATGAACTCGAATATATGATTTGTTCCCAATTCCATGTCCAATTTCATGGTCAAAATTCAAAAATACCAATTTTTAGGTTTTCTACCAAAACCCCAAATTTTCACTAATTTTTCATGACTTTCCATGCTAATATATATGTGTGTGTGTGGGAATCACTTACCTTGACATGGATGATGAAGATGGAGCTCCAAAATTGCTCCTAGGTCGACTCCCATGGAGGAAATGAGATGTAATAATCCAATACCATTTTTACAAACTTATACACTGCCCAGGTGACCTTCTTCACGTTCGCGAGCCCCCTATCGCATTCGCGATGAACAAAATTCAGAGAAACCATTTCCAAATTTTTCCCAAACAACCTCTAGTATAATGGCCATAACTTTTTATATAAAATTCCAAATAACAAATGTTTTAATGTTTTTAAAAGTAAACACCAATATCTACAACTTAGATGTTTTGATCATCTCCCAAATCATTATAGATTTTGAGATATAAGTTGCCAAAGTCAGCCCTGTGTAACACAAATTTCTTCTTCATCTTCCTGAACAGCATGTAGTGTACCAGCCATAACGTTTTGTACACAAATCCAAATACTAATTTCTTTATCTTTATGAAAACTATACATAAAGTACTACAAATTTTCTATTTGGATAATCTCCAAATTCCTTATTGTGAGATATGAGCCTTCGAAGTCAGACCTGTCACCTGCGTAACAGAGATTTTCTTCTTCGTGAACGTGAGAATCTCTTCGCAAACGCGAAAAACAAAATCCCAGAAGCCAAATCCTTCTTCGTGAATGAGAGGATCCTCGCGAATGCAAAGAACAACACCAGATACCAGCATTAGCTATTGCAAAAAGCCCGAAATGATCCGAAACCACCCTGAAACACACCCGAGGCCCTCGGGACCCCGTCCAATCACACAAACCAGTCCCATAATATAACACGAACCTGATCAAGGCCTAAAATCACATCAAACAACATCCAAATCATGAATCGCACCCCAATTCAAGTTTAATTAACTTTAGAACTTCATACTTGTATATTCGATGTCGAAACCTATCAAATCACGTTCGATTGATCTCAAATTTTGCACACAAGTCACATTCAACATTACGGACCTACTCCAACTTTCAAAGTCGTAATCTGACCCCTATATCAAAAAGTCCACTTCCGATCAAACTTCTCAAAAACCTTCAAATTTCTAACTTTCGCCAAATGACCCCAAAATGACCTACGGACCTCCGAATCCACTTCCGGACACGCTCCCAGCACCAGAATCGCCATACAGAGCTATTCCCAGACTCGGAATCCCAAACGGACATCGATAACAATACACCTCAACCCAAATTTATGAAATTCTTCCAAAATGTCAATTTCCACAATAGGCGCCGAAACGCTCCCGGGTCATCCAAAACCCAATTCGGATATACGCCCAAGTCCATAATCATCATACTAACCTCTTGGAACATTTAATTCCTGATTCTGAGGTTGTTTACTCAAAATCAAACCTTTTTCAGATTCTTCCAACTTTAAGCTTCCGAAATGAGAATTTCCTTTCCAAATCCACTCTGAACTTCCCGAATTTCAATTCCGACCATGCTTACAAGTCATAATACCTGAAGTGAAACTGCTCCTGGCCTCAAATCGTCGTGCGACGCATGTTTCTCCCAAATGCACACGCAAGTAAACGTGGTCGTACAAGTAATAAAATGATAAGTCAAGTGTCGAACCCACATAGACTTGTATTAACTACCCACTAAATCACCAAGATTGTTATTCTGTCAAGCCAAAATCAAGTTCAAGAATGTGATTATACTAAATTAGAATTCTAAATAATAACTAAATTATCAAGAAGTAAAATGATTGTTATGTATTTAATAGAGACAAGTATTCCAGGGTTGTGATCGATTCACCAATCCTATTGTGTTCTAGTTAACTCTCCCTTTCATACAATTCATTCATGGTTGCTAATTAATCAATAATTGCTCACATAGACTTCTCCCGAAGTACTACTCGCCTATTCAAAATAGATTAACGCCTATATTCCTATGGAATCAATCTATCAAGAACGCATTAAGATTACGATATTTACTTAAGCACGGTGACTAGGTTTATTCATATCCTAACCACAAATCCGCCCCCCATAAGAGTTAAGATCATGCTCTCTTCAATTCTTCTCTAATCTAAAGATGGCTTTCCCTAGCATAGCATAAGCAGTAAATAGAACCTAAGTGCTGGCCAGACAATTAAGCAATTAATCACAGAATTGAAGAAATAACCATATATTAGTGAATTGTAATCAAGTTTAAGTCAACGTCAAACAACAATATTCAAGGATAAATCACAACCCCAAAACTAGAGTGATTAGCCACTCATGTTCGTAGTAACAATTTTCCAAGTATTTTGCATAAACAAATTACAAAGTAAAGAAAAAAAGATGAAGAACTCTATGATTTTCTCCTCCAAAAGTTATCCACGTGATGTCCTTGCCTCCGGTCGCAAAACTCTCTTCAAAGTGGAATTTTTGGGTTTATTTATATGTGTAGAAAAATACTAAACGTGTAGGTCAAGTCCCAATCAAACCAGGAGACGAAATAAAGCTTTAAAACTCGGAATGAACCTGACCCCAGGCCTGGCGTCACCAGTCTAACACCTGCTTTAGGTTGGCTTTTGGCTGGCCTCGCCAGGCTAACGCCTGCCTAATGTTGGCCTTTGGATGGCCTCGCTAGGCTAACGCCTGCTACAAGCCTAGCGTTGCCAGCTTTCTCCTTTTCACTGTTCTCGAGCACACTTTCAACGTTTAAGTATCTCTTTTGTTCTACTTTCATCTCCAATTCACCTACACATAAAATAGACTCCATTATGCAAATAAAGTGTAATTTTTCATTAAAGCATGTAAAATGCAAGGCAAATAATGTACGAAACTATGAAATTATAGCCCCATATCAATATCCCACACTTAAACATTGCTCTTCCTCGAGAAATCAAACTACACTTATATACACAACATATTAAGCAATTCCCTTAACTTATTATACCATGAATCTTTAAAATAAACTAAGCACAAGGGTGTAACATCTTCACCTCAAGATTTGGCTCACAAGTACCATGAATTATTACACAATTCACTCACTTACTCTAACATAGAGGTCAATGATATTACCTTTCCTTCATGAATCAAGTGTCCTCACACAATAAAAGAGAATATTCCAACACACAATAAAATTTAAGAACAATTAGGAACTTAAGATAGAAAGAATCACTCACTCTCAGAAATAACATTCATATGCTACAAAAGATGCACCATAGGCTTGCCCGTAGTGTACTACTCTACTAATTGAGCTCACTCAGTCTAGGATCAAGTAGGACTTTCATTGGTTGTAATGTAGGTTGCGGGTCGGGTAGGATACATTTGGATATAAGAGTGGCTACACTTCCCTAAGTAATTTAATACATATACTTTAACATTCAAACCTCATACCTATGTCAAACCATAACTCCACCTTCATATCAATGTACATTAACTCCATATTTCTTTAAGCACAATTACCTCAAGAGTCACCACTATCACGGAATACTTTTCACAGCAATACAACTCTATTTTTCTTTTTTTTTTCCTTTTCAATTCAAGTGACTCTTACTTTTTCAAAACAGTTCACCTTTCTCCTTATTTCATTAGTTCCACTCAAAATCCAAACCAACCACCCCACACTTTAACTTTTATAAAGCTCATAACAATTCAAGTGCTCATAAGAGGTGAAAAGGTTCAAAGATATTATTAATTCAAACAAATGGGTAAGTCTTGTAATGTGGTTGCCAAAGAAACAAGATTATAGGCTCAACGGGGTTAACTACGATACATAACAATTAGGCGAGTAAACTATATATATTTGGCTCAACAAAGAAACGTCTATATCACTTCCAAGACTGAACAAAATTACTATTTCGCTTTGCAAACACACGGGGCAAGTTCTAGACATCAAATGCAATGCCCAGAATAACATACAAACCTCATGCACACATGGCACATAACTCACTCAAGATTGGACTCATCAAGACACTCTAGTGAAAGCAGTAAAGCAAAATTACGATTATACAATTTAAGGTACTTATACAAGAGTTAAAAATTGAGCCTAAGTGTCACAACCAAAGTACTCACTATACTCAAGGCATAACAAAGTCAAGAGATATTTCTTCAATTCAATTCACTTCACAATGGCTGCTCTCCTAAAAAAATAAAACTACCTACACCCGGTTCAAACAAAACCCTTGGAAAAGAACCGCCGCACAAAGAAAAACCAAGGGGGAATTACTACACTACATACAAAAAAAATCTTTTGTCCTTTTTCTTTAGATTTAAATCCCTCAAGAAAACTATCTAAGAGATCCATCGCCGGGAAAAGTCCAATTTTTTTTATTTTCTTTTTTTTGAATTTTTTTTATTTTATATATCGCTACTTAAATACTACACAACTACCGAAACAAAAATAAGAAGTTAACATTTTTCTACATCCTGCTACTAATTATTTAGATAATTCTCTCACCCCCGCACTTAAAAGAATGCGGTGTCCCCAATGCACAAATAAAGCAAAACAATAAGAAGGGTGGACAAGAAACTCCCTGAAAGGTCAAACGTCGAAGCAATAGCGGCTCACATGTACTCAGACTTCCCCAGGCATGATCCTTTGTGTGGCACCCCACACTTAGTTCTCACCATCTAACTCGTTTTTGCATTCTTCCAATGGCTTTGCTTCCTATTCTTATAATACTACAAAACAAAAACAAATACTACAACAATAATAAGAAAAAATAAAATAAAAGAAAACATTAAAGATGGGTTACCTCCCAACAAGCGCCTGATTTAACGTCGCGGCACGACGCAAGGCCTCTCTTACTTATCAGCGAGTACAGCCTTTGTCTTTCAACGATCAATCATTCCTCCCCAATAGTGCTTAACTCTGTGTCCATTCACCAAGAATTTTCATTCACCATTTAAAGCACATAGCTCAATTGCACCATAAGGAGTGACTCTTACCACCTCAAAAGGGCCTGACCATCTCGATTTTAACTTCCTAGGAAATAACTTTAGCCAAGAATTGAACAATAATACCTATTGGCCTGGGTCGAAGTGGCGTTTCTTGATATGCTTTCCATGCCATATTTTAGTATTCTCTTTATATAGCTTAGCATTGTCATAAGAGTATAGCCTAAACTCATCTAATTCATTCAACTGCAAGAGTCTTTTCTCGCCTGCGGCTTCAAGATCCATGTCCAGCTTCTTAATGGCCCAATATGCTTTGTGTTCAAGTTCAACGGGCAAGTGACATGCCTTCCCATAGACTAACTTGTACGGTGACGCCTGAATTGGCATTTTGTATGCGGTTCTGTATGCCCATAAAACATCATCTAACTTTGCAGTCCAATCCTTCCTATTCACATTCACCGTCTTTTCTAAGATTTGCTTTATTTATCTATTAGATACCTCAATTCGCTCGTTTGAGGATGATATGCTGCTGCAACTCTATGGAGGACTCCATATTTAGCTTGAAGGTTATTCAACAACTGATTGAAAAAGTGAGTTCCTTCATCACTAGTCAAGGAACGTGGAGTCCCAAACCTCGAAAATATGTTCTTTTTCACAAACGCAGCTACAACCATGGCATCATTTGTCGGCAATGCAATCGCTCTACCCATTTTGACATGTAGTCAACTGCTAGAAAAATGTATTTGGTTCCTCTGGAATATGGGAATGGTCCCATAAAACCTATCCCCCACACATCGAAAAAACTCAACCTCCAGGATATTATTCAAAGGCATCTCATGCCTCATTGTGATTGTTCATGTTCTCTGGCACTGGTCATACTTCTTAACAAATGCATGGGCATCCCTGAATAAAGTTGGCCAAAAGAAATCGGATTGTAATACCTTTGCAGTTGTTCTATCTCCTCCCTGATAGCCCACATAAGGTGATGCATGGCAATCATACAACACTAATTCTACCTCCTTTTTTGGAATGCATCTCCTCATCAACTGATCAGCACATTGCTTGTACAAATATGGCTCATCCCAATAGTAGAAGTTCACATCATGTAAAAAATTCTTTCTAGCTTCAGATTCAATTTCAGGAGGAAGCACCCCACTCAGAAGATAATTCACAGAGTTTGCGTACCATGGGGGAGAGTCTTGGGTGATAGCAAAAAGTTACTCATCAGGAAATACTTCTTTAATTTGGCCACCCTCCTCCACGTGGTCGTGATTTTATACCCTTGATTGATGGTCATCTACTTGGTTCTCTGTCCCCTTTTGATATCGTATTTCTACATCAAATTCCTGCAACAAAAGAACCCAGTGCATCAATCTAGCCTTAGATTTTTTTTGTAAATAGATACCTGATTGCTGCATGATTGGTATGGACTATGACTTTCGTTCCCACCAAATATGCCCAAAATTTCTCGAAGTCCCACACAACAGCTAACAACTCCTTTTCAGTGGTGGTGTAATTCAGTTGTGCATCATCAAGAGTCGTACTCGCATAGTAGATGAAATAAAATACCTTGTCTTTCCTCTAGCCTAGCACTGCCCCAATAGCATGGTCATTTGCATCACACATAAGTTCAAACGGTACAGACCATTCTGGTGTCACAATAATGGGCGCAGTCACCAACTTCTTTTTGAGTTCTTCAAATGCCTTCAGGAAGGCTTCATCAAAATTGAACTTTACATCTTTTTCAAGCAACCTGCACAAAGGAGTAGCAATTTTAGAGAAATCTTTAATAAAGCGCCGATAGAATCCCGCATGTCCCAAGAAACTCCGGACACCTTTCACAGAAATAGGTGGAGGTAATTTTTCAACCGCCTCCACTTTTTCCTTATCAACTTCAATGCCACTCCTAGACACTCTGTGACCCAAAACGATGCCTTCTTGCACCATAAAGTGACACTTATCCCAATTCAAAACCAGATTTATTTCTTCATAACGGGATAACACCATGCTCAAATTATTCAAACAATCATCATAAGATGACCCAAGGAGTGAAGAATCATCCATAAAAACTTCAATAAATTTTTCCACCATATCGGTGAAAATAGCCATCATGCATCGCTGGAAGATAGTTGGTGCATTACAAAGACCAAACGACATTCGCTTAAAGGCGAAAGTGCCATAAGGACAAGTAAAAGTGTTCTTCTCCTGGTCCTCTGGGCATATGACAATCTGATTGTATCCCGAATAACCATCAAGGAAGCAATAGTATTCATGCCAAGCTAATCTGTCCAACATTTGGTCAATGAATGGAAGTGGAAATTGGTCCTTGCGGGTTTCTTTGTTGAGTCTTCTATAATCAATGCAGACTCTCTACCCTGTCACAATGCGAGTAGGAATCATTTTTCTCATTCTCAATCACAGTCGTCCCCCCTTTTTAGGCACAATTTGAACTGGGCTTACCTAGTTACTGTCAGAAATAGGAAAGATGATACCTGCATCGAGCAATTTGATTACTTCATTCTTCACGACCTCTTTCATAGTGGAATTTAACCTCCTTTGTTGCTCAACACTAGGGCGGTGTCCATCTTCTAAGAAGATTGCATGCAAAATGATGGACTGATTCCTTTGATATCCGCAATTGTCCACCCAATAGCCTTTTTATGTTTGCGAAGTACTCTGAGCAATATCTCTTATTGTGTGTTAGTCAGGCTGGATGAGATAATCACGGGCAATGTCTCAGAGTTCCCCAAAATAAGCATAGTGCAGATGTGCTGGAAGGGGCTTAATTTCTAGCCTTGGAGTTTAGATGGCTTAGGAGGGGTCAGAGTGATAGGCTTGTCTAACTCCTCAAACTTTCCTAACCCATGGACATAGCTGCAGGACATATCAAGTACTTGCTCAATTTCTCCCCTCGTTTCATCTTCACTGTCTTCTTTATCCCCAATTAAAGCTCGTTCAAAAGGATCAGTAGGGCTCATATAAGACACTAATGATGTAGCATCACTTTCCACCACATAAATCATAGATAGCTCTTCATAGTGGGCTGGTATTCTGAGTGCTTTATATACATTGAATACCTCCCCTCAATCACCTACTCTCATCGTCATCTTTCCTTCGCAAATATCAATAATAGCTCGGCTTGTGGCTAAGAATGGACGCCCCAAAATAAATGGGACTTCCTAATTAGGCTCGTAGTCCAAGATAATAAAATCAGTAGGGAATATGAAATAGCCTACTTGAACTAACACATCTTCAATCACTCCTTCAAGATGAGCAAGGGAGCAATCAACCAACTGTAAGATTACCGTTGTTGGGTGTGGCTCACCCAACCCCAACTATCTGAACACAGATAGTGGTATCAAATTGATGCTCGCTCTAAGATCACATAAAGCTAGCCCGACTGCATGCTTACCAATCGAGATTTGGATAGTGAAACTACTTGGATCCTTTAATTTCTGAGGTAGCTTGCTTTGAATTCTTGAGCTACATTCTTCAGTGAGTGCCACAATCTCGAATTTCGTCAGCCTCCTTTTATTTTCCACTATGTCCTTGATGTATTTAGCATATTTGGGAACTTCTTGCAAGATGTCTACCAATGGAATGTTAATTTTCACCTGCTTCAAAATATCAAGGAACTTTTTATACGCGCATTATCCTTCACTTTCTGTAATCTTTGAGGGAATGGAGGGGGTGGCCTTGCACATATTGGTGGGGGTTGCTCAGCCACCGCCTCTTCAGCTGGCTTCTCTGATTCCTTTGATTTGTCTGATGTTGACTCTATAGTGGCTGGCCTATGGACTTCTTATAATTGTCTCCCATTCCTCAAGGACATTGCATTAATGGATGCCTTAGTATTGGCTTCAGTTTCACTTGGAAGAGCTCCAACTGTTATGGTATTTTGGGCACTGGCAAGTTTTCCCACTTGACGCTCCAAATTTCTCATTGTTGCGGGTTGGGCTTGTTGATCGGCCATCATTTTTTTCATCATTTCCTCAAGGTGACTTGTTGGACTTACTTGTTGTTCAGCATGAGGTGGTCTATATTGTTGTTGAGGTGATTGAGGTCGATATTAATTATGAGTACCTTGGTTTCCACCCCAAGAGAAGTTTGGGTGGTTCCTTCAGTTAGGATTGTAAGTGTTCCCATATTGGTTTGTCTGGCCCCTATTTGCATTACCCACAAAGCAGACAGACTCTGGATTAACTGGACATAAGTCGCTCGTGTGACCCTCTCCACATACTTCACAAAACACCTGGACCTGTTGAGCTTTTTGATTGTTAATAACCATGGTCATCTGATTGACTTGGTTGGTCAGTGTAGAAATCTACGCTGATAATGCTGAGACGATGTCTAACTTGAGAATCCCTGCAGATTTTTGTACTGCGTGTTCTGCCCATTTCTCCTTGCCAATCCAGATTGCTTTTGGAGAATTTGTTCAATAATGCATATATCTCGTCAAAGCTTTTCTCCAATACTTGACCTCCAGCTGCAACATCTACCACAATTTATGTTTGGGGATGGATCCCTTCTATGAAAGTGTGAGCTAACACTTCGTTTGTCTGACTGTGATGGGGACAATCTTTGAGTAGCCCCTTGAACCTCTCCCAAGCTGAATATAAAGACTCTCCTGCTTTCTGTTTGAATGCAACTATCTCACTTCTTATCTTTGCAGTTTTGCCTGAAGGGAAGAACCTTGCCAGAAATTTCCTTGCCAAATCATTCCATGAGGTAATTGAATTAGCTAGTTCTGCCTTCAGCCATCGCTTTTCTTCGCCCAACATAGAGATGGAAAAAGTGTGAGCCTCACATAGTCTGGAGTGACCCCGTTAGTGATATAGGTATCACTAATCTCCAAGAAGTTCAGAATATGTTGTTGTGGATCCTCGTGTGGAAGACCCATAAACTGCCCATTTGCATGAAGTAACTGGATCATGCTCTGTTTCAGCTCAAAGTGCCTACTGATTCTGGGCTTCACGATGCTGGAAGTGACATTAGCAATGCTGGGCATCGCCACCTCCTAAACGTCCGTGTGTTGCTTCTCTTCCATGTTCATAGGAAATTGAACTAGTGCCTGAAGATTATTTGTATCCTTTGCTTCCCTCAACCTCCTATGAAATGTTCTCTCAGGTTCGGGGTCAAAGCCGTTGAGTCTGTCATGGCTTCTGACTCTACGCATTCAATCAAGGTTCCTGAGATTAGAGCAACAATTAAGTAACGTTAGACTAGACGAAATAAACAATTAAAGCAAAAGCCAGAAATTAGTCAATATTCAAGTCCCCATCAATGGAGCCAAAAACTTGTTGCTCCCAAATGCACACGCAAGTATACGTGGTCGTACAAGTAATAAAACGATAAGTCAAGTGTCGAACCCACTAAGACTTGTATAAACTACCCACTAAAATCACCAAGATTGTTATTCAGTCAAGGCAAAATCAAGTTCAAGAATATGACTATACTATAATTCTAAGTAATAACTAAATTATCAAGCACTAAAATGATTGTTATGTATTCAATAGGGACAAGTACTCCACGGTCGTGATCGATTCACCAATCCTATTGCGTTCTAGTTAACTTTTTCTTTCATACAATTCACTCATGGTTGCTAATTAATCAATAATTTCTCTCATAGCCTTCTCCCGCAGTACTACTCTCCTATTCAAAATAGATTAACGCATATATTCTTATGGAATCAATCTATCAATAATGCATTAAGATTACGATATTTAATTAAGGATGGTGACTAGGTATATTCCTATCCTAACCACAAATCCTCCCCCCATAAGAGTTAAGATCATGCTCTCTTCAATTCTTCTCTAATCTAAACATGGCTTTCCCAAGCATAGCATAGATAGTAAATAGAACCTAATTGCTGGCCAGACAATTAATCAATTAATAACAAAATTGAAGAAACAGCCATATATTAGTGAATTGTAATTAAGTGTAAGTCAACATCAAACAACAATATCCATGGCTAAACCACAACCTCATAACTAGAGTGCTTAGCCACTCATGTTCGTAATAATAATTTTCCAAGTATTTTGCATAAACAAATTAAAAAGAAAAGAAAAAAAGATGAATAACTCTATGATTTTCTCCTCCAAAAGTTATCCACTTGATATCCTTTCCTCTGGTCACAAAACTCTCTTTAAAGTGGCGTTTTTGGGTCTATTTATATGTGTAGGAAAAGACCTAAACGTGTAGGTCAAATCCCAGTCAAACCAGAAGACGAAATAAAGCTTCAAAACTCGGAATGGACTTGGCCCCAGGCTTGGCGTCACCAGGCTAATGCCTGCTTTAGGCTGGCCTCGCCAGGCTAACGCCTGCTACAAGCCTGGCGTCGCCAGCTTTCTCCTTTTCACTATTCTCGAGCACACTTTCAACATTTAAGTATCCCTTTTGTTCTACTTTCATCTCCAAATCACCTACACATAAAATAGACTCCATTACGCGCAAATAAAGTGTAATTTATTATTAAAGCATGTAAAATTCAAGGCAAATAATGTACGAAACTATGGAATTATAGCCCCACATCAACGCGCTAGAGCTCAAAATGACTGGTCGGTTCGTTACATTCTCTCCCACTTAAACATATGTTCGCCCTCAAACGTGCTAAGAACTGCTCTGGAGTTGTCCAAAATCATTATTTAACACCGCGTGCACCTACCTGTGCTTCCACAATCCCGTTGAACACATCAACTCAAGCAAACATGCAATTCCTTCTCTTTATTTAGTCAAATAAGCCGTAGAGCCAAATTCCAACATCGGAAATCCTGTACTAGGTGAATTCCAACATACAACCACTGTATCCATCGCTACACGATGTACCAATACATAATTATATACTCTTACTGAATTCACACCATGCATCGCGTTATTCACATGACCATAATAACATCCTCTGACAACAATAATTGAAATCCCACAAATTTGATACCCACAACATACCTCATGAAGCATATAAATCCCGTTTCAATTCTCGCAATACTGCCACGACAAAAGAGATATGTAGAAACTCATAACCACCTACTGAATCACAATTCATGGCCTGACGAGAACCATTACCTTATTCTGTACTGAATCTCGATATTTACTCTTTAATGTGCCTCATATAAATCTGATCGCACTGATCCCAGGTCCAATAATCTCGTCTCACCCAGGCAAAGCTGCTCAGGCAATAAGCCACCTCAAACACTGCCAAAAGTCTCATATGATGCCACAATGTGCCAACCAGCTACAGACTCGAATGTGATACATAAGGAAACGAACTCTGGAAAGAATTTCTCAACCCACGTAACTAATTTAAACAACCGAAAAGATGCTATGAACCTCCCTCAGAAAATGAGAAGCAAAACACACAAGAATAGATATGGGAAACTATACTCAACATCACACCGTTACGGCGTGCAACCCTATCAGCACATGATACCGTTGCGGTGTGCAATCCAATCCAATCATTATACCCGTTGCGGCATGCCATCCGATCCAAACAACATACCCGTGGTGGCGTGGAACCCGATCCACATATAATAATCTATAAGGAAATACTTACTTAGCTAAAATGCTCATAACTACGAAATACTCGAATATCAACCACAAGCACGCCAAGTGCATAATACCATCCATGGGGATATAAATAGCATCGTACGCCAAAAAACTCAAACATGACTAAGGTGCGATATATGGCTTGCATCTTGAGAGCCATCCTGCTCACATAACACCATCGTTACGTGGAATCTCAACACATGTGCAATTAATCATGCCATCTCACAACCCACACAACATAATAGAGTATTACATGAAATAGCCAACAACGAAATAACATCCAACTTCCGAATACTCCTCCATAAGGAGTGCCATGCTGAATGAAAACACCCAGGCTGGTGTAGAGTACACATCCACATTTGGACCCATCAACAGACCTCATCCGATTATGATCATACCGTTCTTCGGATAATAACCTCTCAAGGACCCACAATGACCTATTCATGACACATAAGAACATTCATCAAATTCGTACCAGCTTCCACAATTCACAATAAAGTGATAGTGCCTTTCAGGCTTAAACTTTCACATTAGCGATAGTGCCAAAAATCTCCATACTTGGTTTCAATCTTTAATCAATAAAGTGACTACATGTCACACTTATAAAATCTTCCCGTGGGATACGCTCTCACGAACTTCTGCACCAGGTAACAAGTTTGCACATCCATACCACTGGCCACACTAATGCTGTGAAGCAAATCAAGAATCCGCAATCAGTATGCAAAGTATGTTACACAGGACACCGATCTCAAGTGACGCTAAAGACAATACCAGCTTACTCTAACCATCTGAATCTTTTCTTGCTCACCCGAGCTCGTGATATTCTTTCCAACAAATGGCAACCTTGCTCCTCAGCTTCAAATTCACATGCCGCTCGTTGCACCTAACATGCCAATATGCGACAGTAAAAGAATTTCATCATAACTCCTGAGCCTCTAAATAGAATAAACACTCCATCATATAGAATCCTTTTACTTAACTCATTTTCAAGAGAACCATAGTAACACACGACTGAATTCCCATAACCGTATAAATACCATCCTCTAGTAGTGGTCTAAACCACCATAACTCTTCCGGGATCCATCCACACATAACATGCCATAATACTTGAATGCCTCCAGATAAAATCAATTACGGCGGTCATCAAGCCTCGCACGTACCGCCACAAATCACATGCATAACTTAACATGGTGAAGGGACTGATCATTGCCACCATCATGCTGATTCAACCATGGGTAACCGAGCCAACTTCTTCTAATTAATATGGTCTTGCCTTAGAAATAATAATATATCCATTCAAAATATAACGAACCCCAATCCGCAGTCATCATGAGTGACCCTATTTCATGAGACCACGTTGCCTCAAGACCTACGAGCTAACTCATACCTTCCTTGAGTGCACATTCGCATCTTCAACTGGTACACCCATTCCGATAATTCCTCTACGAGTGCGAAGTTATTTTCTCCCATTCCTCCAATGCTACACCACAAATCGATGATAACATAGAACAATCCAAGACCCTTTTATAATCCACTCCATAAGCTCGATACTTAACCATACCATGGACTCGAAATCCTTAGGAACCACACTTTAATTTTGAACCTACTAGGACCATTATTGAGAGTAACCCTCTCGAAGTCAAGTTACATCTAAATAAAATCCGTGACCTAGTCCTTGTCCACCATGAATTCCCAAATGGCTCCAAACTTTCCTCAAGGCGTGTGGCATCCTACCACAGAACCCATTTTGTTACTCTTCCACTCTCCCACTTTAGTTAAACTCTCTCCTTTAAGCAACTCCTCGACTTCTGTTGTTCATACTTGACCTTATAGCTATTCAACCACCGCAAAACACCTCCCACATTTCCTTCTCGTCCTTCGCTACCCAATTGTTGCCTCAAATCCGAATCCATCTCTGTGACACTTGAACTATTAAATTACTACCAACTCCAAGCCTCCTAGAAGATCATCCTTTTCAAGCCATCAACATTAGAAATACCCATTTGATTCCAAAATTGCTACACTCTGCTATCTCTGACAACCACTTCTCCGGCACCATTTCACACTACCCTGCCCCGAAGGCAAATTGATGAAGACCATAACACCGAAAAACCTTAATGTGTTCAACAAGGACGATGCCACCATATTTCAATTGAGAATCTCACCATGCTAAAAAATACCAAGTCTCGTTACTCCATTATCCCAAACCAGAACATTCCTAGTTCGATTGCCTTTCCTCTACCGAAAATAAAATACTGAATCTCTGAATCATACACTGAGTAACACCTCCCTTCAGGTCACTCACTGACTCAACGCCTGGACAAGCATCCTACCATTCCACAACCATTGTGCGATAGTAGCGCACGAATCGCCATAACAATCAGGGCCAAATCTTGAAATCTTAGGTAATACTGATATTGAGCTGAAACTACAGAATGGCCTTCCGCAAGGCGACGACAATAGGCCAATCAAATACGCAAGGAGAAACATCCTGCACACCATATGTAGTACCATTACAATTCCTCCAATTCCCGATTTATCACAAGTGCTACAGGCCGCGTAAGATTGAATAGGAAGGAAAGAAAGGCATAGGACTCAAAGGAATAAAATCGCACGATGAGGAATCAAGAAGGGAAGTGATCCTAACAGCCACGTAGCCTCTCGAATATAAGTACAGACATCTCCGTACCGATCCGCAAGGCTCTACTAGACTTGCTCATGACTCGTGAGACCCTAGTGAACCTAGCGATCTGATACTATGTTGTCACGACCCAAAATCCGTAAAACATCGTAATGGAGCCGGAGACCACTGTCAGGCAAGTCAACACTAAACGGTTAATTAACTTCTCATTTTAATATTTTTGAAATCATGAATTTACTTCAATTTAACTAGAAAAGGTGATCTTTACAGAATGATAATGATGTTTTTCCAATTTCAATACTGAATATCCCCTAATCATCCTAGAACCTAGTGTCACAAGTACATGAGCATTTAATGGAAGTGAAATAAAATACAATAACTGTCTGAAATACAAAATTTGGACAGAAAAGAAAAATACAAGAACTCTGAAGGAGACTCTGCTGGCTGCGGATCGTCTCATAAGATGCAGCTTACCTAAGTCTCCACATTCGTACACGCTTATGCTTTTACAAGTCCGCTAATCATAAATGCACCTGCACAAAAATGTAGCAAGTGTAGTATGAGTACGTAAGTCAACGCGTACCCAATAAGCATCCCGCCTAACCTCGAAGAGGTAGTGACAATGGGTCGACTTCAACACTTACTAAGGGCCAATAATGTGATAATATGAAATTCTAATTAAATATGATATACAACAATAAGACTCAAAACAAGAAATAACTTAACAAGCCTTCACCATGTTTAAGAGCCTAAATTACTTCCTTCTTTTAAAACATATAATCACACACAAACACTACCGAGGACGTTGGGCCCGTTCCAACATAAATGTTAATTGTGCACTGCCGAGGGTCGAACGACACGAACCATAGATGCATCTATTACCCTGCTCGTGAATCATACATGTGATGCAGTCAAATATAAATTTAAGAGAATTATCCCGCTCGTGAATCATACATGCGACACGGTCAAATATAAATTTAAAAGAATTACCCCGCTCGCAAATCATACATGCGAGGCGGTTACACATAGATTTCTTAAGTTATTAAAGTATTCTTACATTCTTTTCAAAATACGAAGTTCAAATGAAAACCTTTAAGATCCCAATTGCTTATAAAAATTTCAACTCCTTTCAAAACATTTAGTAAGCAAACTCAATCCCTCTACTTCTCAAGGCAAGCAATAAAAATAAATCGGTAACAATATCAACAAGGCATGATGTGAGCCTAAAACTACCCGGACATAGGCATAGTTAGTAGCTACGTATGGATTCTCTTCACCTCATGTGTATGTAGCCCCCACAGGTAGAAGCACATAATAATTTAGTTCACCTATGGGGTTACTTCCCTCTTACAATGTTAGAAAAGAGACTTACCTCGCTCCGAAGTTTCATCACCGGCTTCCAAGCCTTTCCAATAACACGAACCGATGCCCAACGCTCTGAAACTAGTCAATAAATGTGCAAATTCATGAATATATATACTCTAATTCTCCTTATAATCCAATTTATATCAAATTCTAACTCTGTGAAAAGTCGATAAAAATACCCTCGGGCCCACATGCCCGGATTTCGAAATTTTTTGAAGATAAACATTACACATAACCTTATGAACTCGAATATATGATTTCTTCCCAATTCCATGTTCAATTTCGTGGTCAAAATCCAAAAATACCAACTTCTAGGTTTTCTACCAAAACCCCAAATTTTCACTAATTTTCCATGAATTTCCATGCTAATATATATATATATAT